>PVIC010024751.1:0-25763 GCA_004025085.1 Thryonomys swinderianus
AAAAAAAAAAAAAAAAAAAAAAAAAAAATTGCCTCCTGATGTGGGGCCAGTTGTAACCCACACCTCTTCTGGTGCCAAGGCATCTCAGCTGTACTCTCAGATCAGACATCTGAGCATCCAGACTGACAGGGTTCCCTAGATCCTTGGCGCTTACTGAAGATGTTCAAGGTCTTGAGATGCTGTGACATAACTGACCAGCTACGTGCTGCACGATTGCAGGATCCCCTGCCCAGGCCAAGAGCTGGTACCTCTGGGCTTCTTGCTTTTGCTGTGTCCCCAGCTCCCTTCACAGTGGTCTCTGGTGGCCAGGAAGGCCCAGCTGCACTGGAAGGCCTTCCGGCACTCCTAGGGCTTCGTGCTGCCGCGCATCCGCTGGTGCTGCTGAGAGATTGCTCTGATTAAGTGCCTTCCCACACCTCCCGCACTCACGGATCCTCCCCAGTGGGGTCTTACGATGCTGGCAAAGGGAAAAGCAGCAGCAGAAGGCTTTGTCGCACTCACATGTGGATGGCTTCCTTCTGTGCCCTTCACGGCTGCCCAGCTCTGGGAGGGGTTGGGATGAGTTTCATGCTGGAGAGGCCCAGCTCCTAGACGTTCCTGTTGAACAAAGGCCTGGTTCCCTTGGGGAGTCTGGCCAGAGCCTCATAAGGACAGGCATGGCGAGTCCTCCCACCCAGAAAGAACACTTCTGTGTGAGGAGCTTCTCAGACATGGCTCCTGCCAAGGCAGAGAAGCGAAGCCTGCCACTCCTGCCCCAGGAAAGCTCCTGACAGGGCTGCTGTCCTGCCGTGCCAGCCCTTGGGCTGTCTTGTAACTTAGGATTCCCACAATTTTTGCTGTGGTTTGAAATGGTCTACCTACTAGGTTTAAGTATCTTAAAAAGCTGCTCAGTAGCTGGGTGTAGTGGCTCAGGTTTGGAGCCCCAGCACTGCGGGAGGCTGAGGTAGGAAGGCTGCTGCATTTACAAGGTCAGCCTGGGTTACAGATAAGGACATCCAAGAGCTAGTGTTTTTAAAAATGGAAATAAACACATTACCTAATCAAGAATAAAAGGGAGAACAGAACTCCAATCTTGACAAGACTACACAGAAAAATGTACTAGAAATAATTTGGGCCAGGTATGGCGGTACACACCTATAATCCCAGCACTCAGGAGGCTGAGGCAGAAGGATCACTGCAAGTTCTAGGTGAGCCTGGGCTGCATAGTGAGACCCTGTTTTGAAAACAAAAATCCAAACCCGAACCAAAAGATGATTTGGTAGAATATTCATTGAAATAGTCATCAAATTCTGCTACATGGGAATAATTACAAAGAAGAAAGAAACCTACTTTGGGAAAATAAAGGGAGACTGAAAGACCACAAATTGGAATGTTAACTGGTATCTATGAAATTAAGTTTTTTTTTTTTTTTACTTTGGAGACAGTTTCACTGTGTGGTTCAGACTGGCCCTGAACTCACTATGTAGCCCAGGCTGGCCTTGAACTCGGTGATCCTTCTGCCTCTGCCTCCTGAGTGCTGGGATTACACATGTGAGCCACCATGCCTGGCTAATAGTGGTTTTTAATTTTTTGTATTTGAAAGTTTCCTGCAATGAACAGGAATTATTTTTGTAATCAGGTAGGGAGAAACCCAAACCAGCCCTAGTGTTACCTAGCGTTACTGAGGGAAGGAGGCTGTCTCAGTCCATCTTCCGCTTACCTGGGGCCGGGCTGTGAGGATGGCAGCAGCCATTCTTCCCAACGCACTTTCCTCTGGCAGAAGGGCTGCATCTGGAGGTGGCAGTACCCAAGGGAACACAGAAGCATGAAAGTGGGCACCAGTTCTCACCATGAGGGGGTTCAAAGGTCACACAGCTGATAGGGGCTTTATAGGCCTGTGGTGCGAGGTCAGTGTCCCTGTGCCTCCTACCTCACGGCACATTAGTGTGACAAGTGCCAAGATCTCATTCCTCTGCAGTAAAGTCTGCAGCTCATAAATACTGCCTGATTATTACAGCTTTATTATTATTATTATATTATTATTACAGAAAACAGTGCTATACCTTTAAGATATCTGCTTAATGGAAGAGGTCATGAATGACCAGCACGACTATCTCAGGAACACAAGGCTGGCTTAGCGTGCAAAACAGCACACTGTATAGATAGAGCAAAGGGCAAAACCCAATCTAATCATTTTGCTGCGCACAGAAAAAGCCTCTAAAAAAAACCAAAAACTCAGCAGCAGTAAACTTCCTAACTTGATGAACTGAACCATTAATCTCATCCTTAATGGTGAAAAATGCAAAGCTCTTCCTCTAAGGTCAAGAAGATGCCAGGGATGTCTGCTTTTACACATCTATTCGATGTTACACTAAAGGTTCTAGCCAGAGAAATCAAGAAAAAGGCAGAAGACTGAAAAAGAAGAAGCGCAATCCTATTTACAGAACACAAATTTGTATACAAAAACCTTAAGTAATCCACATAAACTACTATTATAGCTAGTAAGGTTAGCAAGACTGCAGGATACAAGATGAATACACAAAGATTAGTTGTGTTTCTGCACACTAGCAATGAACAACCCAAAAATGAAAAATAATTCCACTTATAATAGCATCAGAAGGGAATAAAACAGCCAGGTGTTATATGTAACTCCAGCTACTGGGGAGGCTGAAGCAGAAGGACTGCTAATTTGAAGTCACCAATGGAGATTTAGCACAACTGCACGAAAATAAAACAAAAAGCTGGGGAGAGTAGTACAGCATTTGGCAAGCATACACGAGGCTGTAGGTTCAACCCCCAAAACCACACACAAAAATATTTAGGCATAAATTTAACAAGTGGAACCTAATTATAAGCTAAAAACTAACAGTGAAAGACATTATGGGAGGCTTAAAGCAGTAGAAAGACATCTAATGTTTGTGGATTGGAAGCACAGCACTGTTAAAACAGCAATAATCCCAAATCTATGGAGTTAACTGTAATCCTCTCAAAATGAAATCACCAAGCATGATCTTGATATTCAAATGGAAATTCAAGGGACAAGCTACAGCCAAAATAATGTCAAAACAGAATAAAGCTGGAGAATTCACACTTTACTGTATCAAAGTTTTCTACAAAACAACAGTAACAAAAACAATCTGGCCATGGTTGGTTGCACATGCCTATAATCCCAGCACTTTGGAGGCTGAGTCATTAGGACAGCCTGAGTTCAAGGCTAGCCTGGGCTACATAGTGAATTGGAGGCGAGGCTGAACTAGTAAGATGTTGTCTCTAGAAAACAATAAGAAACAGTATGGTTTTGATCCCTGGTACCAAACCAAACAAACCAATATGGTACTGGCAATAAGAATAGATATTTGGATCACTGGAAAGGGAAGCTATAAAACAAACATATAAGCCGTTTATTTTTAACAAAGTGGCAAGAAATGAGAAAAAAAATTTTTTTAAATGAAGTAACTGGACATCCACAGGCTGAAGAATGAAGTTGGAGCCTACCCTCACACCATATGCAAAAAAATTGGCACCAAATACGTCAAAGACAAAGAGCTAACACCCTCAGAAGAAAACAAGAATCTTTGTGACCTTAGATTAGGGAGAGACTTCTCAGCTATGACACTAAAACCATAGGCAATGAGAAAAAATAGATGAGCTGGACCTCATCAAAATTAAAAATTGCTAAAAAAAAATTAAAAATTGCTTCAAAGGTCTCACAAAAATCTCAAAATAGAGATTTACAAATAATTTTTATTTACATGAATCTAATATCCATACTATATAAATTCTTACAACATAAACAATTTAAAGGTAGAGAATATGCCAAACATGGAGTGAATGTCCCAGCACTCAGAAGGCTGAGGCAGGAGGATTGCACTGAGTAAAAGGGTCAATCTGAACTACATAGTGAGTTCAAGGCCAGCCTGAACTACAAAGTGAGACCCTATTTCAAAAAACAAAAAGAAACAAAAGGAATGATGTACCAATACATGGTATAACAGATGAATCTTGATAGCATTACGCTAAATAGTGGCCAGACACAAAAGATAGGGGTCCATTTACATTAAATGTCCTAAGTGAACAGAGACAAAATATAGATTGGTGGTTGCCAAGGACTTCTGGGGATGGGTAATGAGAAGAGACTGCTTAGGAGAATGAGGTTTCTTGTGCTGGAGATTTAGCTCAGTGGTTCTGGTGCCTGCCTAGCAAGCACAGGTCCTGAGTTTGATCCCTGGTAACCACATACAATAACAGGCATGGTGACTCATGCCCACCAGCAATCAGTACCATACACCACAATGCAGGGCGTGGTTGCTCATGCCTGTGATCCCAGGACTCGGGAGGCAGAGGCAGGAGGATTGCTGAGTTCGAGGCTTGCTTAGCTACATAGTGAGCTCAGAGCCAGCCTGAACTACAAAGCGAGACCCTGTCTCAAAAAACAGAAAGAGCCTTCTTTTCTGGCTGGTAACAGTGGTGATGGTTACACAATTTTGTGGAAGTACCAAAACTCACTGAATTGTTCCTTTCAAAGCGTGAAACGAGTATGGTGGTATGTGACATGCATAGGAATAAAAGAAGCCAAAAGATCTAGACACTGGTGTTAGCACAAAATTGTCCCTAACTCCACTGTACCTTATTTCTTGTAGCATGGGGAGGATGGTTCATCCAACCTATTTTCCCAGGTTTCTTGGGAAGGCTATACTGATGTGAAATTGCACTCTTCACTCTTCAAATGCGAGACCAAAAACAGGGCCCCTTGATCTAGAGGCCGACAGCAGATGCCTTGATGGTTACAGACTTCACACACATTTGCTCTTTACCATATGCAAGGTGTTTCCGAAAACGTCATTTTTTTTGAGTGCACATTTTCCAAGTAAACAAAACAGTTAATATTATTTTGTACTTTCTACAATGGAGAAACACAGGTTAGAGACCTGGCCGATACCCCACAGCTTTTTTTATTTTTGTGGACTGGGGATCGAACTCACGATCAAGGCAGGAGGTGGCGGCCCTGAGCTAAACCCCCACCCCGTCTTGAACAAACATCCCTGGGTGCTTCAGGAAGGGCCCGAAGAAGAGATGGAGGTGTCCTTGGGTATGTCCCAGTTTTCTTCCCAGGAACCCTCTTCTCACTGTCAATCAGGCATTGTTATAACAGGTCGATATACTCAGAGATCATCCAGGCCTGAGGTCCTCAAACATTTTGGGCCTAAATTCTTTAAAAAGGAACCGTCCCCAACCATGAGTGGAAAAGACAGCTCGAGTCCTGGTCGGGGATACGCAGAAACACTCAGTGGGCTGAGTGGAGCAAGAAGTGGGATCTTCTGCAATCCACCCTTCGGCTACTTCTCACCTTCCTCTAGACATGAGTCCCACTTCATGCCACCGCCCCCCAGCTGTCCCCTGGGCTTCGGAGTCGCCGCACAGCACCCCCGCCCCTAATTTGCAGGGCAGCTCGGACTCTTGCTCCCCGCCAGCCTAGCTCCCCGCAGGGGTCCAATCTGAGCCCGCGATGCGAGTTTCGCAGCAACACTCCGTCTCTCTCGCTACAGTCGTCCCCTCGGGAGGGCCTCCCTCAGAACCTGGGTGAAAAAGCCGCTGCCGAGTTCCGAGAAGACGCCAGCCCACCTGCCACAGAAATAAGCTCCAGCTCAGAACGGTTATACCTGACGCTGCCAGTTACTGAGGCTCGGGCTCGCGCCAAGCGGGCGCGCTTGCACACGTCACTTCCGGCCATGCGCATAAGCCCCACCGGGCTCCCTTTCCTAGAAACCTCTATAGTTTGTTTCAGACAAAACCCTTACTACCCCAGCTGTCAGGTTTATAAGCTGCTCAGCTTCCTGGACCATACTTCCAAGAGAGGCTTCCGCTTATTCTCGTTCCTAAAATCTATTGTTTATCACGCTCCCCGCCCCCCCACTCTCACCTCTCAATTGCACCGAATTCAGACGAGGAGGCTTCCAAGCCGGAACCACGCCAAGGATCCTGGGAACTCAGAGTGGCGCATGCGCACACCTATGCTGGCGCTGAGAGCAGGTCTGTTCCTTTTTGGTAGTGCTCAAGAAGGGAGTGTTTGGGTTTTGTCCTTATTGCCTTTCAGCCCATCAGTCATCCCTAGTCACCTGCCTTTATGTCCCTTTGGGGCACGAAGATTAAAGGAAATGGCCATTTGTTTGAACAAGGCAGCCAAATATAAAAATCCATCAGAAGGAATAGCTTCTGTAATTTCAGGGGCAAAAGCATATTTACTAGTATTCTAGTATTTGACCAGCCTTGTCTAGGAGGAGATTCCGTTTTTTTTTTTTTTTTTTTTTTGAACAAGGTCTTGCTATTTAGTTCAGGCTGGCCTTGAATTTGGGGACAGTCCTGCCTCAGCCTGCTGAGTGCTGGGATTACAGGTGTGCACCACCACATCTGGCCAGGAGGAGATTCCTTAATATTCTGTCTGGTAGAGACTTTCCTTCTGCAGGCAGGGGCTGGATGTTTCATTGAGTTTTCCTGAACACTCATGAAATTCGTGAAAACCCTCGGGCACCTCTCCTCACCTCCTGGGCTGGCTCCGCCCTTCTTGCCATCAAGGAGGGCTCAGCTCTGAGCCTTCTCTTGGAAGTTTTTCATTTGTCAAGTAATTTTCTGATGACCAGGTCCTGTTTAGAGATAGAGGGAACTGGGTTACCTGGGAAGCAGAAACAAGTTTGGGAAACATTAAAACGTCTTTCCATTTTTTACTGTTTCTGTCCCTTCTAGTAACAGCTGGTGGCATTTTACCAAGTATAATTTTCTTAACTTTGTGAGTCTTCTGTGAATCTTACTGGGATTTGCTCTGCCAGACAAACCACACTCACACATTTTCTTGAGCCCTAATTTGGACTTCTGCAATTCTGTGCTTAGAATTTGAAAGGTCAGAAGTCTGAAATTGGTCTCATGGAGCTAAGTCAAGTTACCAGCATTGCTGTGTTCTTTCAAAAGGCTCTGGAGAATCTGTTTTGCATTCACCAACTTGAACAGGCTGCCAGCATTTCTTTGCACAGAGACCCTTCTGCCTTCAGGGTCAGCGGGCTCTGGGAGGAACCTGCCACGGCCATCTGTCTGGTTCTCTTGCCAACCCTCCCCTTTTGGAAGCACTAAGGATTGAACCCCAGGGCCTTTGCACTGAGCAACATCCCTGGCCCTTTAAAAACTTTGGGGAGAACAAGGTCTGCTAACTGCTAAGTTACCAAGGCTGCGATCAAATTTGAGATCCTCCTGCCTCATCTTCCCATAGGATTACAGGTTTCTGCTGTGTAATTTGGCTACTCTTTTCCACTTTTAAGGCCCAGCATCATTATATTGGGCCCTTGAAATAATTGAGGAGAGTCTATTGAAGACCAGTCAATTATCAATTCTAATTGCACTTTGCCATCTAATCTATTTATAGATTTCAGGGCTTAGAACATGGACAGCTCTGGGGAGTGGCGTTATGTTGCTGCTGCCCGTTGCCCCCCCTTCTACCCCGGTTGGTTGTGGGAAGAGCCTCTCAGCAGTGTGCCAACCCATTCAGTACCAAGGGAGCCACTGACGATCTTGGGAGGGGAGTGTCAACTCGTGCAGACTCTGTACCAGCTTACCGCGCCACACCTCTGGGCACACTGTCCCTCCCCGTGGTCCCCCTCTCGCCTCCTGTCTGGCTCTGCCCTCACCTTCTCCGAGCAGCCTCTGAGATGCCCAGGGCACACCGATTCCTTCTGCATCATCCAGAGCCTTCTCGTCCCCCTGTTCCAGCACTGCTCTCCCCTGGGCCCGTCTTTCTCAGATTTGATCCCTAAAGGCCAAAGAGCATCTTGGTTGCTTCATTTACTGTCGGGAGGCGTCTTCTTCTTTTGGGGGCTGGTGGGTAGCAGATGTCTCCATCGCGGGCCTTTGGCATACTGACAGGGTGCCGTGCCCCACAGCCTCCTGGGGCCATATGCAGGTCTGGGCCAGAGTGCCCCAGCCGCAGCAGAGATGTCAGACCAGTCCCAGGCATGGTGGCACACACCCGTAATCCCAGCACTTGGGAGGCTGAGGCAGGAGGATGAATACCGGCTTGATGCCAACCTGAACTACATGGTGAGACAAAAGGACCAGATCTTGCCCGGTCCCTTTTCTAATTGAAGACTGTCAACATCCGGGGTAGCCGAACCCCATCCCAGAATCTTTTAGGGTGGGCTGGTCTTGTCTCCTTTTGGGGGTCTAAGGTCGTTGGAGAATGGAGTATGAGGGCCATAATTCCTTGGAGAGGCAGGAGGAAAAGAGGTGCAGAACAGCCAGAAATTGCGTAGAAGCAGGAACTTTGGCCGCCAGCACGCCTGCACACCTGGCTCTGTCCGAGGAGCCTGGGAAGGTTCTGGAGCGATGATCAGCACTCATCCCCCGTCCTGGTGGGGATCAGACCCGGGGTCATCCTGCCCAGGCCACAGGCACCAGCAGAAAGCGTCACCCCTCAGGCAGTAAGATTTGGCTCAGGGTTGAGGATCGGCAGGTCCCGCCTCAGTCCTGCAATCCCTCCCGCGGCCACCAGGAAGCAGCAGAGCGCCCGGCGCGCCACGTAATGCGACTCAAGCAGTGGCCACTGGGGGGCGATCGAGCTCTCCTCCCCTCAGATTGTTCTGGGCGCGGGAGTGAAGAGGATGTGGGGGGGGATAGTGGGCATCCGTGGGCAGCGAAGACTGCTCCCCGGAAGCGGCTGAGGCACAGCCCGAGCCCCACTTGTGGTCTGGGTGTCCTTTCACCTCTGCCTCGTGACGCTGGTCCTCGCGCTGCAGACCTGGGCTCCACCCTTCCTCACGAGGACAACGCCACGACCGAGGCGCCATCATTCTGCCCGTTCACAGGGCACAGCCACTGCCCGTGTGCCTGGGTGAGCCATGCGGCCTCCCTGGCCTCAGTGTTTCCATCTGTAGAGTGGGAGGGAAGCAGGGGTCTCAACACTGGCCGGCAGGGCGCCCTCCTGGCGGCAGTCACGCTGCCGGGTTTGCCCCGCGGGGATCCGGCGGCCAGGCAGGCCTGCGCTGCTCTGCACCGTTTGCGGCTCCGTCTCCTCGCTCGCCGCCACCGCCCGCCGCCTCTGCCTGCCGCAGTCTCCTCGCCTGTGCTCCCTCGATTAACTGAAGCATGGCAGCGTGAACCCAGGACCCTGCACTGACACCCCAACCCCCCTTTAATTAGTAACTAATTTACTTAGGGTTTTTTGTTTTCGAGACAGGGTCTCGCCACGTGGCTCAGTCTGGCCCTTCACTCACGCCGAGCCCCCGGGGCGCTGGGGTCACAGGTGTGCACCCCGCGACCAGCAGCCTTGCGCTCCCCTGCCGGGTTCATCCTGTCCCTGCTTTCCTCTCGCCTCACTAGATCTCGTACAGTGGGGAAATCACCAATACGCAGAAAAATGGAAAACAAACTAACTGTGGAACAACATGGAGCTGACTTTCATCCCGCCTTTAATATAGGGCTGGCTTAAACTGTGATGAATTTAGACAGTGAATTCAGCGGTGCCGACGGCAGCAAATACTGATGCTGAGCTCACCTGAATTCACCGCATCTGGTCCCCTAACAGTGGCAGCGACACCGGCCACACCAGAGTTCAGAATGGGTCGGTGTGTGTGTGTGTGTGTGTGTGTGTGCATGCACATGTGTGCTTCTAGCAGCTACTGCAATTAAGCCCCTGGTTCTGCATACTAAATATGGATAATCAGCCCACAAGATCGTGGAAACAAACAGCAGTATGAAGAAGACAGAGCAAGATCAACAATCCTGGAGGAAATCAGCCTGGGCCGCTTCCCGGCCTGGACGCGAGTGCGAGCAGCTGTAAGCCCAGCGCTCTGGGAGACCGAGGCAGGAGGACTGCAGGAGACAGACCAGGGCAAGACTGTCTCAAAGGAAAAGAAAGAAAAAACTGAAAGGACTGTGGGTGTCTCAGTGGGGGAAGAACCTGCCTTCAATGCCCAGTACCCAAAAGAAAGGAAGAATAAAAAAGATCTTTCAAAAAGTTAAGACACATAAATAGTTCAATTCGTAATAGCAGATACCAAGCAGGGTCTAGTACATAGGGCAGAGCGATTTCTCAGACGCTGCTGGTGGGAATGTGAACCACTGGTGCGAACTGAAAGTCTGGCAGCTTCTGGAGGAGTTAAATGTGGACTTCCCACATGCCCGACCCACAGTTGATCGCCCCAAACGACCCACACGTCCAATGGGAAACTACCCAGTGATAAGCAGAAATGAACTACTGATGTGCATAACACAGGGATGAATCGGAAAGGTGTGAGGGAGTGTCCAAGGGCGTCTTCCCACGAGGCCCAGACCTTCCCTACTCTCTTTGCCCTGGAACAATACCAGTGCTTAATTAACTGGACCGCTTCCCGCTGATAAAACGAACCATTCCAGGCCAACAGGCCCTCAGCTCCAGCATAAGAGGGACCCTTACACAATGTGAGAGACACCGGTGGAGATGCACTGAGATAGATCGCCTGACCCCAGCAGAGCTAGTTTCCAGCCTCCTCCTCCTCTGCTGCAC
Source organism: Thryonomys swinderianus (assembly GCA_004025085.1). Taxonomy (NCBI): domain Eukaryota; kingdom Metazoa; phylum Chordata; class Mammalia; order Rodentia; family Thryonomyidae; genus Thryonomys; species Thryonomys swinderianus. The sequence goes on from PVIC010024751.1 coordinate 10,505, forward strand.
CACGAGAAAAACCACCCTCTTCAGTGAAATGTGTAGAAGCTTCTCTTTGTTCAACGCTGAGCCGCTTTGGACGCAAAGTCTGCTGAGTGATGTGTATGCCTTAAGTAAATCCTCTGGATTCCCATTTGGTCTCCTGTCTCTTGGAATTCTGCAATATTTTGGAATCCCAGAGACCAGGCATGGCACCAAGGATACTGGGATTGATCCAGGATTTCAGGGAAATGGCCCCTAGACATCGGCAGTTTATTATTACAAAGGGGGAAGATGGTAAAGATGTTTCTTGGAAAGGAAAGAAAAACTTAATGTCCTCTATAAATGAGGCAAACTCAAAACTGGTATTATTTTGAATAACTGATATGAAAGAATCTATTTTATCTTGAAAATTAGAATATTCCTTCCAAGTACTAACCATTCTCAGATGAGAACCAGCGGACGCAGGGTGCTGTGGCCCAAGGTTTATATTTTATATATTAATTTTTTTTAACTTTAACAAAACTTTATAGGCCAAGGAAGTAGGTCAGTGGCGTCATGCCTGCCTGGAAAGTACAAGGTCCTGAGTTCGATTCCCAGTACCAAAATAAAAATACTTTATACAAAATAATCAGTTCACATGGAAATAAATCTACCTCCAAGGTACAATAAGCTTTAAAAAAAAATTCTTTTACCAAATTATTCAGTACTGAACTATTGAGGTAAACGTGGCCCACAGTGAATCGGGGACTCTGCAGACCACAACAACATCTGTATACCATAGGAATAAGTAGCAATGCCCTTGCCAGCACTGGCCAGGGGTTCCCAGGCTGTGGCCCTCACAGTGGAGCTGCCTGCTGCGGGATCCTCCGAGCTGCACCACGGTGGGCCAGGGACGTAGCCAGCCCCTGCTGGGATGTATTATATTTTTTGAGACAGGGTCTCACCATGTAGTCCGGGTTGGCCTCCGACTAGTGGTGATCCTCCTGCCCCTGCCTCCTGGGTAAGTGCTGGGACTGCAAGTGTGTGCCGCCATGCCCGGCTATCTCAGTAACTTAAAGCCACATGTCAGTAGTTTTTATGTCAGAGCAAAAGATTCTTCCACGTGAGCTTGAGATCAGTAAAGATTGGGCTGAGGATTTAGCTCAGTGGCACTGTGCTGCCCAATAAGTATAAGGTCCGAGTTTGATTCCAGGTACAAAAAAAAAAGAAAAAAGAATAAGGTGCCACGTGGTGCTTTTCAGGTGTCAAAGTGAACCCACCTCTCTCCCGCGTGCCCACCTCTCTCTGAGCTCACCTCCAGCCTGAGGCTCCAGTTGGCGAGATGCCAGCCAGGGCCACGTCCTCACATGCTCCCTGGGCAAGGTGGTGAAAACAGTGCCCTCTGGTTTCACGTCGCTAGCTCTGCTGCATCCCGTGCTCCTCCTCACCGTGCCCCTCTGCCACGCTGCCCTGCTGTGGAGCCAGCCGGCTCTCACACCTCTACACACTGTGGGCTTGAGTAAACCTTTCCTGCTTTAACTTGTGGGTATCTGCTATTTGTCCCAGCAACAAGAACACGCCCGAATTTCAGACTTCAGAGCACCTTCAGGTGAGGAAGGCTCAGCCTGCACTGCTAAGCTGGGACACAAAAAGCAGCACAGAGCTCAGCCGGCCCACTCCGCTGCCCAGGCCTTTGGGGGCAATGGCAGACGCGCGGTTAGCGACCCAGAACATGCTCCTGCCCCTCTGCGGCCCCTCCAGGAGCCCCAGCTCCGTTATGTCCCGCTGCGGCAGAGAGCTGTCCGTAGTGCCACACATGGCTTTGGGTTTGCTACTGAAACGGGACCGCTGCTGGACACCTAGAGCCTCCCCCCGTTCTGTGGCACCTCGATGCCCCGCGGCAGCCGTCAGGGAGGGGAGATGCCCAGCTGTGCCGTGGGAAGGAAGAGCAGTCCTCCTCCCACTTGGTGACACCGGAGGGCACGATGTCAGGGGGGCCTTCCAAGACGGAATCCAAACCGTCTCAGAGGCTCTCTCTGCAAAGGCCTGGCTGGGAATCATTACTAATGTATTATTTATTCAAATAAATGACTGAATATTTATAAAGTGATTAAGGCAGTACCTAGCAGATGGTTAACTGCTATAAAAGTAACTCACATTCAATAAATGTGTTTCCTCATTTTCCTGCAATAGATATATTAGCTAGATAAGGAATGATAAAAAGCAAGTTGTAAAAAAGCCTTCTGGGTCCATTAAAGTCAAAGAGAAAGAGTTTTGTTTTGTTTTTTAGACAGGGTCTCGCTTTGTACTTCAGGCTGGGAGTTTTTTATTTTTTTTTGAAAATCCACAGGCTTGCAAGGCTCCCAGAGGGAGACCCGCAGGCTGCTCTGGGGAGGGCCCGGGCCAGGGGCTGCTTTTTGGAAGAACTGGCAATACTCCCTTTTCAAACTGGGCTTGCATAGAGAGGCCATGACCTGATTTCTAAGGCAAATCTTTATTCTGGAAGTTCCTTCTTGATATTACAGCCACATGAGAGCTACAAGCAGGTGTCCAGCCCTCAGTTTCTAGAAGCTTCTCCAGCCAGAAAGCAGGGACTGAGAGGCCGGTCTGCTCCCCTGTGGCTCCTCGGTGGCGCTGAGGAGACTGTGCAGAGGCTGCCTCAGCACTGCTCTGAGCCCGGGGAGGCAGGACGGACGGGGGGGTTGCCCTGGCGGCCAGCACGAAGGGCTGTGACCCTCTCCGAGCTCCCCGGGCGGCTCAGCAGGGGCGCCAGCTCCCGCTGAGGCCCACGCCACTCCTGCCTCTTGAGCCAGCCCGGCTGGGAGGGTGGCACTCACAGAAAGGCCTGTCATCGCCCTTCGAAGTAGGCTGTGATCTGTTCCAGAGTCTTTCCTTTGGTTTCGGGGACACAGAACAAGGTGAAGAGGACACTACAGATGCAGAAGGCAGACGCGAGCCAGAAAGCACCGTAGGGCTTCAGGGCCCCCTAAAGAGCAAACAGACCGAGTCGGCATGCACCCACAGGACAGGGGTCCCCGTGCCACCCGGGTGGCACCCTAACCCCAGCCTGCCCTGCCAGTGCCGTAACTATCGTGTCTCCACCTGGCGTGGCAGAGGCCATGTTGTGTGGCCGGGGAGACTGAGGCTCATGTCAGTGAAGTGGCTGCCTTAAGGTCCGAGACATACACCTGGGCTCCTGCTCTGGGAACCCCAGGGTCTACACATCCCGCCTACGTCCCCATTCCAGAAGGTTCTCTCTTCCGGTGACTTGGGGAGGGGTGAGCTGCCGGGCGCTTACATGGGCAGAGGGCACAGCCCCAGGAGACCTGGGGGTATCAGGGCCCAGTGACACAGGGGAGCAGAGAGCAGCGCCTCCCGTCAGCGCCCGTTACGGAGGCCACACGTAACGTCCGCGTCATCCACCACGGGAAGCAGCACAATGACCACCGGCACCCATGTTCCCACCAGCCCGGCAGCGCTCCTGTCTGTTTCCGACAAGGAGGCGGGTTCAGAGCGGTCAGCCTCGCAGCATGGGGCGGCCCGGCTGCGGCTCCTGGGCTCACCGGGGGGCAGCATCCTGAGGGGTCACGGCCTAGGCCCCTCATCCGCACCAGCCTGCCTGTCCTCACTTCACGCCAACAAGATGCTGGCATCCCGGCCGGGAAGGAGGCCAGGGGCACACTCACCATGAGGCTGCTGAACTCTTTCGTCACCAGGAAGGCCACGAGCCAGTTGGTGAGGACGCAGACGCCGGTAGCCACACCCTTAACACGCAGCGGGAAGATCTCGGACATGAGCAGCCAGGGGATGGGCCCCCAGCCCAGTGCGAAGCCTGTGGATGAGGCGACATCGGGGCTGTGCACGCTGGGCTCCCAGGCGCACTGCAGCGCCGAGGGGACCCTGCTACCCTCCGGCGGGCCGAGGGGTCCTGGATTCCTAGTCCTACCAGCTCTGGGCCTTCCACTAGGAGGCACTGGCCAGTCGCCAGCCCTTATCTGCTGGGGCACGGAGGGCTTGGCGCAGTGCCCTGCACGTGGGCGGGACTCTAAGCCCAGAAGCGCAAGGTGCGGAACAGAGGGGCGCAGCCGGTAGGACCCCCGCAGTGCAGGGCGTGGGGACCGGCGGGGTGAGGGACAGGGGCCCCACCCAGCCTCCCGGGGGCCCCTCTCACCGGCGATGAACAGGCACATGCTGCCCACAGCCAGCCAGGCCAGCCCCACGCCAGCGTCCGCGGGCTCCGTGTAGCTGGGCGCCGAGAGGTCCACGTGGGAGGAGTTGGCGGAGCCGCCCTGGGTTAGTTTGAAGTAGGTGCCGAAGGCGCCGGTGCTGAATATCATGACCGCACCTGCGCACGGGCACGGGCACGGGGGCGAGGCCTCTGAGAGCCACGCCTGGCTCCCCAAGCGCGGCGGCCAGCACTCTGGCCCCCGTGGCCACAGGACGGCTGACGGCGGAGGGTCCCGCCACCCGCTCCAGCCCTCAGCCTCGGCCCTGGGGAGCTTCCGGGCAGCCTCCCTCCCTCCCCGAGCCCGAGGGAGGAGGAGCCCCCCCAGCGACCCGGCTGAGGCTCTGTGATCGTGGGCCGGTCGTCTCCCGATCCACACCGCAGTCCCAAGAGAGATGGTCCCATCGCCCCACTGCTGAGGGGGAAACCGAGGCTCAGAGAGAGAAGTCACACGCTGTGAAGGACACGAGCCTCTGGGCCACTCCGCCCAGCTCTCGGCTCTGCTCCTGCTGGGAGCTGGAGCCCTGACAGCGCTTCTCGCGGGGTCACTGAGAAAGAGCCCGGAGCTAAACGAAGAGGAGCCGGTAGGTCCCAGTGTCCTCAGCCTGTGACCTCGGCCCTCACGGAAGCCGATGGCCTCTGCCATGGGGCGGGGCGCTCGCGTCTCACCTGACAAGGCCAGGAGCGGCCTCCGGCCTGCTCTGTCCATGACGAGCGCTGCTGCGCCTGTGAACAGCACCTGGATGGCGCCCATGATGACCGAGGCCAGGTTGCTGTCCTGGGGACACGGGGCGAGGCTGCTCAGTGGGCCGCTTAGCGATGGTCCCTGCCAGCTGACGAGGCCTGGGCTCCAGGGGCGGCGCTGGGGAGGCAGGTCGGGCAGAGGCCTCTTACCTTGAACTTGGCCTCCTCAAAGATGGTTTCCGCATAGAACATGATGGCGTTGACCCCGGACAGCTGCTGGAAGGCCATCAGTGAAACACCGATGACAAAGGGCTTGTAGATGCCCGGATGCCTCAGCAGGGCCAGCTGGAAATGCTGATCGAGGGAGGCGGCTGTCAGCGTCTCCCCACCCTGTCCCCAGGGCCCCTTTCAGAGTTTCCTGTCCCGCCGCCCGGTCCGCGGTGTGCGATGTCCTCCCCTCCCCACCGAGAGGTTCCAGCGCTTGGGCAAAGCGCGCTGGGTTCTCCGAGTCCCAGTCACCTTCAGGGCACCCAGTGCTCACGCTGGCCCAGGGCCTGGGCACGGGCCAGACCCCGCTTCACAGAAGCTACTAAGGCCCAACAGAGCTGGGAGGGCAGAGTCTGGCTCTGCAATCCGGATTCAAGCTCCAGGCCCTGCGGTTCCCAGGTTAAATCCAAGTCCTCCACCTGCATCCGTGTGGTCCTGCCCGGGAGGGCGCCTTTCCCTTCCCGGGACAACAGGAATCGAGGCTCAGGCTTTCTGCGCGGCCTCTGTGGCTAGGACCCAGCGAGGTGTGGCCTCGGCCAGCCCCACCCTCCTCCTACCAGACAGCACGGGGCCCACGGAGGCAGCTCCCGCAGAGTGGCTTGGAGACTCACCCTTCTTGGCCCCTTACCTGGTGCTCAGGCTCAGCGGGGGGCTCTTCCCAGCCCTCTTCGGAGCCCCACAGGAAGCGCAACGCAGCCCTGGCCTCCTGGCGCTTGTGCTGGGTCAGGAGGAAGCGCGGTGTCTCGGGCATGCAGCACATGAGCAGCAGCATGAGGGTCGGGGGCCCGCAGCCCAGCACTGCCAGCCAGCGCCATTCCAGGACCCAGCCTGCGGGGACAGTCAGGGCCGGGGAGCCAGTCTGCCCCTTGTCGCCCCGGGCCCTGGCTCCAGGGGTGGAGCCCTCAGTGCCTCTGCAGTTCTTTCCCAAGATGGTCATTTCCATGATGGTGCCTCACACGGATGCTGTGGCCACCCCCCCCCCAGTCAGGGACACACAGTCCTGTGCTGCCCTGTGATGTTCCCATCCATGAAATAGCATTCGCTATTCTCTATTTTTTAAAAATCATATTTTACAGTATACTTTTAATAAAAACATTTACTAGCCATGTATGGTAGCACACATCTATAATTCCAGCTACTTGGGAGGCTGAGGCAGGAAGATTTCAAGTCCCAGGCACCTGGGCAATGGACTGAGACAATACTCAGAGGGCTGGGGATACAGCTCAGTGGCAGAGTGCTTGTGAAGCACGAGGGTTCAGTCTCAGTACTGCAAAATAAGTAACGTGTCCCTGTTAGGCAGCGCATGACCTTAAGCAGCCATGAGACAAAGGATGAGTAGTCGGTCCGCGTCACCATGGTGCTGGCACGGAGCGACACAGCAGGGCTGTGTGAGGGTAGGCAGTGGGGGAGGAGATGTGTGCGTTTCTCACGGCTGTGCAGCCTCCCGAGGCCTCCAAAACATGGGCCACGCTGGCTCTTCCAGGGCCAGAGAGGAGGGACTTTTATTGGACACGCTTTCCCGTCTGTGCCTGTCAATGGGCCATACAAATATAAATGAAAGACGTACTAACAATATACCAATGATGACGTGACGTTATCCGAGAAGGCACGTTCCAAGGACACACACACATGAATATATATGATGAGCGGTGGAAATGCAGAATTGTCTGGACTTACACAAAGCCAAAGAGTTTTCTGACAAAGGGGCCCAGGAATAAATGAACTCAGGGTGCTGCTTCTCTAGCTTTTAGTTTTTCCTAAACCTTAAGGCTTCCCTATCTCCACTTCCTATAGAAAATAGCGCCATGAATGACAGCTGTGTTTCTGTTCTGTGCTAGGGGACAAGGTGGAGGATTATGTGTGTATAGGTGTTTTACATTTTAAATTTTTTTTCTTGTTTTATGACAAGTAAGTCATAGCTGTACCACAAAGTCTAGTTATTGAAGCATTACTGTCCCCATGGAAGCAAACATGTCCCCATGCTACTTTGCAGGTGACAGGGCTAACTTATATTAAAGGAACAAAACTCAGAAATTGATCAGTGAAAAGCAGAAGCAGCAGCAAGTGCAGCTGAAGGGGACCTGCAGGTAGTTTTATAGGCGGGTGGACACTTGAGTTTCTGTTCTTCTAACTGTGGATCGTGACACCTGCCGAGGGCGGGGGTCAGGGTCACAGCGGGGCACCCCTGACTGCCTGCAGGACTTTGAACTGGGATGGTACTCAGTGAAGAATGAAAGACCAGAAAGCTTCATGTCACCCAGGGGCACATACCCCAGGCTGGGCCAACACCCACCATGCCTCTGAAGGCCTCCTGCCCCCTTGACTCTTGGTGTCCCTGAAAAATTCTCCTTTGGGCCCTGCTACCAGGTACTTTTCCTGTGTCACTTAATCTACTTCCCCAATAGCCTTGCCCTGGGCGTGGTCATCTATAGTTGAAGACAAGGAAACGGAGGCTCCTAGGGGCAGCAGGACTTGGCCAAGGTCACACAGCAGGTGGCAAAGGCCATCTCCTAATTGGGCCTGTTGAGGGTGAAGCCTGCCCTCTTTCCATCCCATTTCTAATAAGATCATGTCAATTCCTGAAGCTTCACCAGGCTGTCTAGTGCTGCCCCTGGTCTCCTGGGACTGGCCTCTTTCACCTGGTACTCTGGTCTTCACGAATCCAGCAAAGACAGTCTGCCCTCTGAACTCCTGGGCTGAAGACTTCTGCAATGTCCCCTTCCAGGGGACTAACCTAAACTGTCAGCCCTCTCCACACCATGGGAGTGGGCTTCTGGGAAGTCGAGGACCTCTGCTTTAGCTCTCTCTGGGACTCAGTCACAAGACCCGCGCACCCAAAGGTCCCAGGGTGTGGCCTGGGGCTTGGTAGCCTGGCCATCAGCTGTCTGATCTCACACAAGCCTCAACTTTATGAACCTCAGTTTCGACACCTACAAAATGGCCAAACAGCCGGCGACAGGGGCCCAAAGAGACCGCGCAAACCCTACCTGCGAGGTAGGCCAAGAGGATGCCTGTGACGACCATCAGCTGCACACAGGAGCCGAGCAGCCCCCGGACTGCTGGGTAGGCAATTTCAGAGATGTAGACCTGCCGGCAGTTAAGATAGGACTTTCATTCCAAGCGTCTAGGTTATTCCATACCTTATGCCCATGACTATGTTCCCCTGGTTTAGAAAGAAAAAAAAAATCAAAGACAAAATCCACATCCTTTTTATCCTAGCAGATAAGGGTGAAAGGAGTGGTGCAGTTCTGGGCAGGGCCCTGAGAGACTTCCTTCTACCTTGAGCAGGGTGATGGTTCGGTGGGCAGTGGTCCATGCCCCCTGGCCGGCAGTTTCGCTGGCCAATGGCCAGGGGCAGCGTGTGTGGTCTCAGCAAACCTTGCCCCTAGTTGACACACAACACCGCAGTCCCCACTTTCCATGGGAGTAAGTGAAAACCCAGGGAAGAGCACCACTCAAGGAAGTGACCGGGTGTGTGGACTTTAGGGTTCAGGGTGAGCAGGCGGCTCAGGAGGGGATGAGGAGCTGGTGGTGAGCAGTGAAGGGGAACCGGAAGCCCCACCCATGAGGAAGCCAATTGTCCGGTAGTCTGACCTGATGGGGAGACTTAAACCTGAACCCCAGGCTCTGTGGCACCCTGTCTGCATTGCAAGGAGGGTTCAGGGGGACAGTCCTGCTCACTTCTCCATGGCCTCTGCCTGGGCAAATGTCCTCACCCTTCTGAGGCTGTTTCATCTGAAAAGTGGAGGCCACAACAGTGCCCTCCCCAGGTCGTGGTGAGGCTACTAGGGGGGCGGTGCTGGCCCTCAGGAGCCCCCAGGCCGCAGACACTCACTGGGGCCACTAGTGAGGCGACGCCGCAGGCCAGACCGGTGAGGAGGCGGCCCCCGAGCAGCATCCACACATCCTGGGCCGCGGTGATGATGGCAAAGCCAGCCACGAAGGGCGCGGTGCAGAAGAGGAGGCTGAGCTTGCGCCCAGCGCGGTCCACCAGCCAGCCGCCCAGCACGCCACCCGCGGCGGCGCCCAGAGTCACAATGGCCTGGGTGGGGCGATCACGGGCTCAGGTGCAGCTCGTGCCGGCCCCGCGCGCGCTCTGAGCGGTGGGGTCCCGAGCAGCTGGGAGGGCAACGCGGAGGGCGGGAAGACGGGTGGTGGGCGCGGGGTCCCGGGCAGGCTGCGGGAGCCTGGCTCACCCCGAACCATGAGGCGGCAGTGTCGTCGAGGCGCAGAGCTGGGGACGCCGAGCGCCTCAGGCTCGGGATGGTCGGGGAACTGTAGCCGAGCGCGAAGCCGAAGCTGAGGGGGCCCAGCGCGGCTGCGAAGGCGGCGAGGAAGAGGCGACGGCCGCGGGGAGCGCTGTGGGGACAGGGCGGAGGGTGAGCGGCACCGCCGAGGCAGAGAGGGAGGGCGAGGCCGCGTCCCAGGCTGCTCACCTGCCGCCCGGCCTCAAGAGCAGCGGGATCTCTTCCGGGCGCTCGGGCGTCATATCGTCGGCCAACGCTCACCCGGCCCGCTGAAACGACAGAGCCGCTGCTCCCGAGACCGCGGCCTCCCCGGCCACTTCGGGAAAGCCAGCCAATGGGTGGGGAGGCTGGTGCTGAGGCGGGATCGGAACCGCCTCTAGTACACAACCAACCAATGGGAATGCAAAGAACCGCTAGTCTAACTACTCGGACCCGCCTCATTCAAAGTAGAGTAGACCAATGGGAGCACAACGCCGGTTGGCCTGCACACTTGGAACCGCCCCTAGGACAGAAGAGGTCCATGTCCTCGGTGGGCGGAGTTTGTATGCGGGCTGCTTGTCCAATTGGACTGCTGTGCGGGCCCGGAGGTGGGGCCAGAACGCTGTCTGGGAAGGATAGGGAGAATTATTTTTTTCCCCTGAAGCCCTGCCTCTTAATCTAACTCTAGCCAATGAAGGCCGGAGCGGTACGAAGGGGGAGCCTTGATCCCGGCTCACACTTCCCGTCCCGATTCCCAGCTTCAGTTTCTGCTTGGTGATGAACGCTGCTCTGGATCTGGGTTTGGAGGCGCTGGACCTCTCCGCTTGACCCATCTCTACCGGCTGAGAGCTGCCGGGTGGAAGGTCTCCAAGCAGAATGTGGTAAGGCATCTTCCTCTCCTCTCCTGAGAAGCCGAGACAGGCCCGGCGAGATGCATCTCTAACCTGCTGCACGCACCTCTTCTTCCAGAGGGGCGACGGCTGCCAGGAGCGGACCACTGGAGTCTCCGGTGGACCCCCATTCCGCTGTACCCCATGTCCAACAAGGAGCTGGTCGTTATCTTCAGGAGAGTTGTGAGCCACGCGCTCATATGCGGACAGCAACTGGACACGCGGCAGTCTCGAATGTACTTGACCACAAGATTATCTTTTGGGACTTGAGCAACCGTTCTTTCCTAACCTGCCACTCGTGCTTGTTGTAAATTCCTACTGCAGCACTTATCACAGCTTTGCCATGCCGCAAGAGCACCTTGGCCTTAGGCCTAGGGGTGCCCCATGGGTCAAGGTCTGGGAAAAACTTTGTACACGGACCGTTCACTGTAGCAGCCAGTCAGGCACAGGATGCTGCAGTGAACCTGGCTAGTTCCCCAAATGTTGGAACCTGCAAACCTGTTTCTGCCCCCAGGAGAGTGGCCTCCTTTCCTATGACTGTGCCCATACTGTTGCCATAACAGCCTCCCAGCACTCCCTTTTTGAGATGGGGTCTTGCTTTGTAATTCAGGCTGGCCCTGAGCTCACTATGTAGTCCAGGCAACGTCCAACTCACAGCAGTCCTCCTGCCTCTGCCTCCCAAGTGTTGGGATTACAAGTTTGAGCCACCACTCCTAGCACTGTGGTAAGTGGTACTGATTGCGGGTGGGTGTGAGTCACCATGCCCGGTATAGTTGTACCAGGGACAGAAGCAGGGACCTTGCACTTGCTAGGCTGGCGCTGAAACCACTGAGCTAAATCTCCAGCCCTCTAACCCATTTTATAAGAAGAGCACTTTCAGCCTGATGAGAGGGGTCCACCTCTTCCTCAAATCTGTGATTCTTGTCCAACCACGAGTGGCTTTGATGCTGTCTGAAGGGAGAATGCTCCAAATAGCGTTTAGTTTTTTTGTTTCAGCAAGAAACTTTTTTTTTTAAATGAAAGCAAAAATACATGTATGCTGGGTGTGGTGGTACATGCCTATAATCCTAGAACTCTCGGAGGCTGAGACAGGAGGATCATAAATTCCAGCTCAGTTTGGGCAACATTACTTAGAATCTCAAAATGGTCAGATAAGAGTCGGGCTGAGGTGAATGCAAAGACCTTAAGTTCAACCTTCAGTTCTGGAAACAAGGAGAAAAAAACCTAATCCACAAAACTGTAGGCAGGGTTGAGATGTAGTTTGTAGTTGATGGTGTATTCCTCATAGGTGCAAAGGGCATAAAGAGACACCAAAGGATGAGATGCGAAATGTTGCAAAGAATGGAAAGTCACACTTAGCTAACCGGCAGTCCGCCTGGTACACCTAAGAACTTGTCCTGGCTGCTCTTTTCTTATGCTGAGGAGCCCACAGCAGGCCCAGAGGGAGGTCTCGCTGTGTGAGGAGGGAGGGCCCAAGGGCGGGGTCAGAAGACTTGCCACTCTTCTGAGCTGCCATCCTAGGGCACGGACTGCTGATTTAAAGCGAGCAGAGATGCAAGAAAAGGGGAAGAGCTGCCTAAAGCCAACGAGGTCACCTTTTTCCTCCTACAAATTAAAATTTTTGCAAATGATGTCAGTGAAATTAGATTCTTCCTTTTGATCATTTCTGGCCGGAGGCTTGGATTTTACTGTTTTCCTTCGCTCTCAGGCCAATCCACATTTCTCTCTCCTTGCTTTGAGGGGCGATCTGGGGAGGAGACCAGGAAGTCAGATACCATCGGATCCCGTGAACTCAAACAGGGGCCAGCAGTGCAGAAGGAAAACTTATTTATAATAAAAGGCAATGGCTTTTCTTTATAAGAGAAACACATTGTGTAACATAAATCAGAGCTGTAATGAAAAAAGTTTCAAGTATATAAAGTGCAAGAGAAAGTTGCAGTAAATAAGAATGAACATTTTTGATTTATTCAAAGTTTCAGTCTAAAACCTTAATGAAATCTACCACCTTTATTACAAGGGGACTGATGGTTATGGAATAGAAAGAAACAAAGGGTGACGTCAGACACTGGAGAGAGACCCAAACTGGCCGAGGGTGTGGAAGGTTTGGCTCCATAGATTGCTGAAGGTCGGAAGCCAAATGTTGAGAAATGACATTAGAACTGGTTTAAAGGGTAGAAACCTCCATAAGAAAACTAAAGACGGCAGATGAGACTTGGACTGTGTTTACTTCAAGTCAATAAAGTCTTCATCCGAGGAGGCTATGAGCTGAAAGAGGCTGCTGCCCGAGGCCAAGATGGGGCTGCCCTCTCTGCCCACCACAGGGTCCTGGTCGGAGGCCGTGGGCTGGCAGCTCCCCTCAGGGTTGGCTTCAGCAGCAGATGGACTCTCCACGGAGCCTGGTGGGATCCTGGGAGAGAAAAGCCACAGTCAGGGGCTCCCTGGAAACATGGAAGTGGGCCTGCTGAGTGCAGCCTCAAACCGGCTCCCGCTGTCTCCTGGCTTCTGCCTCAGCATGGATGGCAGGTGCAGGGCTCGCACACCTTTGGCTGCAGTCAGCCGGCCTTATCCTGGGCTTCTGGGAGCACTTAGGGCCTGTGAGGCACAGGGAACAAGTTCCCGAGGCGTTATTTACCCATCTAAAGTGTGAACTACCCGAACCCTCCCAGGGCCTCAAGCAAAGGCTGAGCTCAGGCCTGGCCCTGCCCACCCCTCCAGCTGCCCTCTCCTTTCCCTCTCCTTCCGCCAACTCAGGGCTCTCTTTTGATAGCCACTTAATTAACTGGGCCCAAACTGGTCTCACTTCTCAGGTATCCCCGAGTGGACGAAGCCCCCTGGCCCTTTTCTGGCCACCTGACCTCGCACTGTCCCCTGCACCGCTCTCTCATCCTCTGTCGCCGCTCTGGTCACACCGTGCGAGCCACCGAGGTGACGCGAGCTGCTTCGCGAGCTCTCCCGTCCCTCCACGGCCGCGCACGCCGCTCCCTCCCGAAGCCTCCCCTGGCCCCTGACAGAGCAGACCTGCAATTTCTCCCCCGACATGATTTGCTCATCTGTTCCAGGTTCACTCTCTGCTCTGCCACGTGAGAATATGAGGCCGAGGGCAACGCTGTCCCCCAGGGCGGCAGGAAAGCGCAAGCGAGTCCCCACCGTCCCCAGCCGTCCTGCCAGGCTCACTGTCTCCAAGGGGTTTGCCATCTTCCTGCCCAGGTGCGGGGTCTGCAGCGTGCTCTGCTCAGCAGCACCGCTGGCCCCGTGACCTTGTTCACTGGCCGGAGTGCCCTTCACGGCCCAGGGCAGGGCCTCGGTCCTCTCTGGACCTCACACCGGCTCAGCACTGGGCCCTTCATGAAGCCTGGATGCGGACAGGGACCCGCCCCAGGGAGCGCGCCCCACGCTGCTGGGAGACAGCAGAGACCTTGTGGGCAAATTGGTGCAATTTATGTGGTGCTGACCACCATGTGGAAGGCTTGCCCTGCTTGTGTGCCCACCAGCCTGGGCAGTGTCCAGTTCCCCGCACTTCTGCTAAGCAGTCTTGTTTTCACAAATGCCCGCCAATCTGGTGAGCCGCATACGGCTCTAAACATTATTATTCTACTTAGTTTAGTGCTGCTGTAGATGGAGCCCAGTGCGCTGCGCACCCCTGGGCCACACCCCGGCCCCTCTCTCTATGCTTCCGTGAGCCATCTTTTGGCCGTGGCGGGGCTGCGATGCTGAGCCTGCACTGTGGCTGGCCAGGCGCCTCCGGAAGTGCTGTGACCCTCAAGGCCACATCTCTGTGGGGGCTGCTCCCCGCTTTACCTGTCACTGCTAGTTGATCTCATTGTCACTGGCTTGGAGCCTCCTTGGGTTTCTTCTAACCGCTTCCGGGCTTTTGATTTGATCTTCGGGGCTCCATCCGACCTGGGTCCACTTTCATCCGAGAGGCCTGGATCGCAGGGAGAATCAAAGGTCAGAGCATCATCAGCCTGGGGCTGCCACAGAGACAGAAGAGCCATTTTTGTTCTTGGTTGAGTAACTGTGTGTTATTGGGCTAGCGTGGGGAAGAAGCGGATAGAGTCTATTTTCCATGGGAGGCTGAGAACCATGAGTAAGAGTTGAGACTGGGCAACAGTGTGAGACTATTCCCCCCCCCAAAAAAAAATTCAAATGATTGGTTTCCTTGTTAGTGGAAGAGCTTCCCCCGTTCTCACTGTGACGTGCGTACGCATTGCGATACACAGAGTAACACAGAGGCTCTGAAGGCTCTGCTGCAGGAGGTGGGTGTCCTGCCATCCTGCAGCTGGTGACTGTCATTTGTGCCCAGTGACTTGGTGTCTGGAAAGCGCAGTGCTCTGTGAGTGATCGGCTGTCAGGCTTTCACGGGGAGGAATAGTTAAAAATAGCAGCAGACAGATGTTACGATTGCAAGAAAGTACTGACTTTGGCAGCTAATGGGTCTGTAGTGTCAGAGCCTCCCCTGCCAGGCGTCCCGGACACCCTCTGTCTTCAGTAAGTGTCACGGTGGGGCAGGAGGTGTTGAGCCCACTGTCCTTGGGGTTTTATTACACGTGGCTCCCAGTTCAAGCTTTCGAACCACATCTTGGTGGTTTGACACACTCCCTGCTGGCTGGAGCCATATGCATGATGGTCCCTCACCACCTGAGGCGGGAGTCATGCGGGCACCACCAGTGGGTCAAGCTGGAAGGAACATAATGTGTTCAAATTGGAGCCACTTAGCAGCAAGACATCAGAATCATGGTTGCATCTGAATGTGTTAACACGCCACTTCCACTTTTTTGATTTTACTTTTGGTTTTTTTTTTTTTTTTTTTTTTTGCTTTTTGAGACAGGGTCTCGCTTTGTAGTTCAGGCTGGCCCTGAGCTCACTATGGTGCCCAGGCAAGCCGCCGCGAACTCAGCAATCCTCCTGTCCCTGCCTCCCGAGTGCTGGGATCACAGGCGTGAGCCACCACGTCCGGCATTGTGGTATGCGGTGTTGATTGTTGGTGGGCGTGAGTCTCCACACCCAGCATTATA
>PVIC010024752.1:0-25834 GCA_004025085.1 Thryonomys swinderianus
TGCAATTACCACAAGGTTTGAGACACAGGAACCCCCCTCAAACTCAGTGACCCATGACTGATATTAATGCCAACACCTTCCCATGGACTCCTATAAAAGTGGACACAGAGCAAACAGAAAATAGGATAAGAAGATGGATTGGTGATTCCAAAGAAAGGCAACAGACTCTAGAACTTCCATCTTCTTAGAGGATGTCCAGAAGCAAACATACTTCTTGAGATAATGTGTTCCAGAGGGGAAAGGCAGAGGGAAAGGCAATGGGGGAGAACAGTGGACCAGGGCGCAGTGTTAAAAAGAGGAAACCCCTGTAGGGCCAGCAGAGAGTCACTCGGCTCCATCCGTCACATCCTGGCTGATGGAGAGGCAAGCCAAGCAAAGGAGGCAACTTTCTAAAGAGATTTGAAAAACATACTGATAAAACACACCTCCCTACTCAAGAGTTCTTATTTTGAGACAGTTTTGTCCTTTATTTAGGAGGACACAGGAGCTGTTAAACATCTTTTAGGAGATGTGAGAGCATATGGTGGCAGAACAAGGCAGCTTTGCCAATAATTAACTCAGGTTAAATTATTTCATTTCTAGTGCTAAGTTTTCTCATTATAGTAATTGTTTTAAGTACAAGAGGGCAGATGGTGCTTCACTCTTATCTTCACTCATTCCCATTTTAGATATTGTTTAAGTTGCCTTGTTACTTGTGGCCAGCATATGCAATTGCAATGTTTTTATGTTGACAATATATCCGTGTTTTTAATGAGACAGGACAGCGGAAACTTCTGCAAGTTTAATGGTTTCCCGTGAGCTCGTGGTGTCTGTAACAACTGTTGGTAGAAGATTGAGGAAACAAATGTCAAACAAACAAATCAGGAGCTTTTTCTGTTGTTGGAATCTGAATCAGTGAGAGAGTTTTGATGTACGAAGGTCTTTTCTTCTCATCTCCTCACGCATCTTCAGTGAATAATTTGAGGATCGTTAATGAAAATTTTGAAATAGAAACTCATAAACACTGAATATTGATCTTGCCTTCAAGCTTCACCGTGTGAACTTGATTAGCTTGGGAGCCATCCAGAAGAGCGGTGGAATGTACTTCTTGGTGTGTCTTGGTGGGCCGTGGAAGCATGACTCGGGCTAGATCTGGTCCCTCATCTCCGATGTGGCTGTCCCACTTCGCCTCCTGGCCACCGTACACCCAGTCATGGGTCACTGAGTTTGAGGGGGGTTCCTGTGTCTCAAACCTTGTGGTAATTGCAAAAATGGTACCATGTGAATACTAAAGATATAGCAACTTTGTTCCATCATACCTCTTACCATGATGGTCCCATTTTAGTAGCAGCTACCATGAACTGAATTTCCTGAAACTGTGAGCCAACTTAATGTGGGTTCCAGGAAATATGTCTCCGTGCAAGAAAGCTGACCCATGCACCTTTCATAAAGGCTATGGCTATAGCTCAGCTGCCCAGTGTGAACACTAACCCTCATAGGTCAATTCACTGGATGAAGAAACATCTAGCAGACTGTAAGGCACATTTCTGGGCATGACTGGGTGGGTTATGGAGGCATGACTTTTACCACCATATATGGTCCTTCCTCATTCCTTTCTGAAAGAGTTTCCCTACTCTGCTTCCTGGCCATCCCAAATTAAGCACCCTTACTTTTCCATATACCTTGTACCATAATGTTCTTGCCTTGGAGCAAGCCAGTTATGGACTGAATTCTCAAAACTATGAGCCAAATTAAACCTCCCCCCCCATTAAGCTGTAGGTATCAGGTATCATGCCTCATTAATGGAAATCTGACTAATATACCTAGCATATTTGAGACTTTTCTTTCCATTTCTAGCACCACGGAAAAGAAGAAAAACCAAGCATGTCACAGAACTACTTACCTAAAAGAAAGAAGACCTACCTACTTGCCAAGGGAAATTATGCTACATGACAAACACCAAAAGACTTGGGGATTGTATGTTCCATCTTGAACGGTGTTCTGAGACTGTGGCACCCAAAATGAAAAATAAATGCTTACTTTAAAAATCCCTGTGTATAAAAACCATCAGCCTTGGTGATAAAAAATAATTTTTAATATATAGGTGATATTTGGCAAGCTACAGAAAAGATACTATTGGAAATAATGGAAGTATCTGAAATATTTTTGTAATGATTTTGCTGTATGAAATTGATCCATAAGTATAATGTTACTAGAGGTAGGAGAGCTTCATCAAGACCTTCATACCAATGTACCCTTAACTGACTGAAATCTTCAGGAGTATTAATTTCTCCACACCTCAGGGCTCTGCATTAAAAGCCCTCACACAACAGGCAGCTTCTGCTATTTTGTACATATATTTTATGCATTTCTTGATATGATTCTGTTTAGAAAACACTGCTTCTAGTTAGGCATCATGACATAAAAAAGAAGTTAAAGTATGTATTATGTATAAGAAGTTTGACCAAGACAGAAAATGAAATGTTTACAATACTCAAATCTGTTTATAAAAAAATCATCTTTGCAATGATATTTTCCATCTGAAGAGAAACCTATAACTTCTCTCAGAATTGGCTTGCAAGTTTAGAAAGACAGAGACCATCTTTAGCTTTAAGGTGAAGCTTCCTTTTGGGAAAATGAGATTTAGACTTATAAATGATTCTTGCATATAACCAGTATAATCAGATGCCTTCGATTTCCTAAGTCTAGACTCTGAATACCAGGTGGTCTAGCTAGAAAAAGATACCCCTGTGTTACACGGTCTCGGCACACCATGTACTTCTTCGTTTGGAAACTATCACCCGCGAACGGTGGGAGGGAGGCGCTCCCAAGAGAGAGGGGACGCAGCTCCGGATGAAAGACATGGATGGTGATCGCTTCTGACATCAGCGCTTTTGATGTTTTCTCATTTTAAGCAATGACAGAATGAGGGGAAATAAAATGCAAAGCTAGAGAAGCCTCCGAGCTAAATTTTCTGTCAAGAAATTGTGGTCTGGGGCCGGAGGGTTAGCTCAGTGGTTCCGGCGCCTGCCTCGCAAGCGCAAGGACCTGAGTTCAATCCCCGGTTACCACATATAATGCTGGGCGTGGTGGCTCACGCCTGTCATCCCAGCACTCGGGAGGCAGAGACAGGAGGATTACTGAGTTCGAGGCGGCTTGCCTGGGCACCATAGTGAGCTCAGGGCCAGCCTGAACTACAAAGCGAGACCCTGTCTCCAAAAAGCAAAAAAAAAAAAAAAAAAAAAAAAAAGAAATTGTGGTCTGGAGTATTGAAGAGATTCTGGCCCCTAACAGGGCGCGCCTCGGCCTGAGCACAGGGCCGCACCGGCTCTGTAATGGGAAAGTGGGAATGGAAGCAGCGCTCCGCGGGGGGAGGCGCCGGGTCTGGTCTCCGCTCGCCGCCTGGTCGGCTCGGCTTCCTCACGATTCCTCTCTGCGGCTGTTGCTCTGTGTGGCTTTTAGGAACTACGTGGAGCAGCTGTAGCGGGAACAGGCCCGAAATCACTGCTAAACTCTACGGAAACCCGACCATAGCTCCTCCCCAGGGCAGCTTGTCTTCCGGCAAGATCTCGTATCTGTGAACAAACAACCTGTCGTTAAGAAAACACCACTATTCATTTTAATGAATGCGTTTTACTATAAGTAATCATTAAAAAGGCCAGATGAGCCAATGTTTACAAATTCATATTTTTACTACGGCTGTTTAACTACTCCATAGATCTTGTTCTCCGCCTAAATGTTCCTTTAAAATATTTTGATTTATTATGATTAAGGGCAAGCTAGGGTGGGCCATTAATTGATTATAAATAAGTCTGAGTTAAACCCAGGCATTAATAACAGTATGAGACAAGAAAAATGCCTTGAGTTTCCAGGGTACAAGGAGCTGTAACTCAGGTGTGAAATTCTACCTGCTTGGAGGCTGACACGGGCCCGCCCCTGAGCTGGAGCCAATCTCCACAGTATTTCCCTGGACTCCGTGGTGCTTTTCTTTTCTTTTCTTTTTTTTTTTTTTGAGACAGGGTCTCGCTTTGTAGTTCAGGCTGGCCCTCAGCTCACTATGTAGCCCAGACAAGCCTCGAACTCAGCAATCCTCCTGCCTCTGCCTCCCCAGTGCTGGGATGACAGGTGTGAGCCACCACGCCCGGCGTGGTGCTTTTCTTTTCAAAGCAGGACTTACAAACACTTAAAACCAGGAGACGACATCAAGGATACTTCTGATATCAGCTCTAAAGCATCAGCTCTTCCGCCTCTAAGAGTGCAAACTCCAGGGGTGCTTCCCTTGCACCCCTTGAAGGATGCAGGACCAAACGAGTTGTCAAGTCCCTTCCTCGACCCGGCTCACTCACTCCTCGGTATTTACCCCGTCACTGTGTTCTGAGTACTGCCACGTACCAGAAAATCACTCTGGACTCTGCCCTCCTCAAAAGCATAGCGCAAGGAAAATAGGCAGAAAACAATTCCGCAGCTTTAGAGGAGCAGTGAAGAAAACACCGAGGGTGTTGGGACAGCACTTGACCAGTGCCTTGCACTATTTTCCAGATAGAAGAGCGAGAGAGGAGAAAAGGTTCCTGTTAAAGTCGATCTCTGATCTGGGTTGAGAAGAACAAGAAGAGGTAACTAGGTGCCGTGTGTCCTGAGGATGAGGCGGAGATGAAGAGGATCCAGAGGAGCTGCGGGCGTGTGAGGGTCAGAAAGAAGAACACAAGGGCCCCGGCGTGGACGAAGCCTGGAGGAGATTCACAGGGTCAGAACGGGAGTCCTAGAGTCAGGCCAGTTCTGACTGGTCTTTGTCTCTAATAACAGTGGTTAGACATTGAGGAATCTTCCAGCAAGTATCAGGAAATCAATCGTGCTTTTATAGTAACATTCTGATGACTGGATTGAAAAGGGCTTGCAAGAGGCAAAGGTAGGGTCCAGAGATTTAGCTCAGTGGTTCCGGTCCCTACCTAGCAAGTGCAAGGTCCCTGGTTCGATCCCGGGTAACCACACACAACAATACCAGGCGTGGTGACTCAGGGCCACAAGCAATCAGTGCCACATACCACAGCGTTGGGCATGGTGGCTCACGCCTGTAATCCCAGCACTGGGGAGGCAGAGGCAGGAGGATTGCTGCGTTCGAGGCTTGCTTGGGCTACATAGTGAGCTCAGGGCCAGCCTGAACTACAAAGTGAGACCCTGTCTCAAAAAAAAAAAAAAAAAGTCTTTTAACTCAAATGGATGTACCTTCAGGACGTACTCATAAATACATGAAATAAATAGGTCACAGATGTGTAAATATTGTATCTTTTCTTTGGTATGAGAAACTAAAGTTGTAAATGTGTTCTAGAATGCATGACTGATATTGTGAAATGGTAAATATTCAAAGGGAAATGGGGCTTAGGGGTGAAGAATGAGGAAAGAAAAAAATTGATGGTAAAAAAAGGAAACAAACTTGTGTACACAGGGGTGGGGGGTGGTGGGATGCATAGGGGAAGGGGAAAAATGAGAATTAAGTCGTGTCATATATTGGCACAAATGCTCAATGTGGAGCGTATTTGTGATGTGTGTATATAATGTACCAATAAAATGTACCAGTTAAAAAAAAAGTCTTTTAAGTCTCAGTAGTTCACTGTGGAATGATAAAACACCAGTTCCACAGCCAAATGGAGTCTCTCGGCTTCCTGTCATGGTGATTGGTGGGACTCACGTCAGAGTTTTGTCAGAACTATAATAAGTTTCATTTCTGTCATCCGGAGTGCTGGTTCACTGGGAAACATTTATAAATAAAGCTGTTGCTCATACACAGGCTGGGGAAGGGGAACATAGCTCCAAATGGGAAATATGCTGAAATACCTACCCGCATAAATTTAACTGAGTATCACTAACTTGGGTGGATTGATCCTTGTTCACAGGCCTAGGTGAGTCTCAGAATAACACAGAGGCGCTCACTGGTCTATCAGGACGGCTTCACATGCAAATACAGGGCAACAGGACTTCGCACAGGTTCTATTTCGATATGAAAAGGGGTGTTTTTGCGAGGCTTGGCTGGTTGTAAAGTCTGCACGTCACAGAGTATCAAGAAGAATAAAATCTCAAGAAGATTTTCAGGAATCTCGGAGAGTGTTTAAAAGGTTCGGCATCATTAGCTCCATAGTTTCTTATTGATGCAGATAAGGAGGAGGGGCCTCTAGTGATACTGGAGTGGCCTAAACACTCACCCTTTCACTTACTTATTCAAAATACAGTCTGAGTTATCACTGTACCCCGGTTTCATGCATAGCCTGAATCCAATAAGGAACGAGTGTAATTATTTTTTCTCAAAGTGCTCACTGACTTTGGAATCTTGATGTTAAAATATTTTTTTGTAGACAATAGTCACTCTTGATTGTACTTTCTCCTGACAGTTAAAATTGGAGAATGGAAAGGAAAGTAGAAAAGAGGGGGAAGTAGGGAAGAAGAGAGAGAAGAAAAGTATAAAAGAAGAAGAAAACAAAAGGCAATGTAGCCAGAGTTGCTTCAGGGAATTCAAGCCCTGATCCAGAACAGCGGTTCAGCCATCTGGAAGTGATTCACTTAATAACACTCTTAGGACTATTCCATCTTGCCCGACTCCTGGGATTCAGGAAATTTCATCAAGGCATAGACGTAGATACAGATGATATAGACACAGACATATACAGTCAGGTCCAGGCTGCTCTGAAAGCAATTATCATTTCACTCCACTATTCAGTGTAGGACAGGAGTCCAAATCTTGAGCTGGCAAATACACACATGAAAATATGTTCAACATCACAACTCTCCAGAAAATGGGGTTTAGGGATAAAGAATGAGGAAAGAAAAAAATTGATGGTTAAACAAAAGAAACCCCAAAGAGATATCTATCGTTACCATCTGTTAGAATGGAATATGTTGCTGGTGAGAATGCAAAATGGTACCGTTTGAATGTTTCTTAAGGCAGTTATTTACCATATAAGCTCATAATCCACTCCAACCACCTACCCTTCAATTGGTGACTAGACAAAGTAATTGTGGAACATGGAAGTAAAAAATACCGTCCGGGGATAAAACGGGAGGAAGTACTGATGCGCACGTGCCATATAGATGCAAGAAAACAATGTGAAGCGGAAGAACCCAGCCGAGAAAGACTACGTAGTGCGTGATCCCGCCTCCCTGAGACTATTACATAAGGCAAACTTCCCGGCCAGAAAACAGACGAGTGGCTTCCTGTGGCTGTTTCTTAGAAGAAAGGCTGATGGCTAAGGATTCCTAGGGAGCCTTCTAGATGCTGTAGTTGTTCTACATCTTGACTGTAATGGCTGTTGTGGCATCATGTTTCTTAGAACTCATGGAAATTTAGGATAATTTTGACTCAGCCTATGTCAATTATACTTCCAACTGACAGATTTCTGTGAAAAATTCCACCGAAAACATTTCTGAGAGTTTTATGTATTCTTAATTTTATCTGAGCTCTAAATATGAAGTTAACTCTTTAAAAGATTTATCTCTTTTAAATTAATAAAACTGCATATATTTACCATATATGTGATATTTTGAAATATATATACATCATGGCGTGGCCAAACTGAATTAATTAATACATGCATTATCACATATATGTATTGCCTTTTTTGAATCTTTATTGGTACGTTATATATACGCATCATGATCACACACAATATTGAGAATTTGTACCAGTATATGACACAATTTAACTTTCAGTTTTTTCCTTTCTCCCACCCACCCTACAACTCCCCACCCCTATATACATAAGCTTTGATTCCCTTTTTTTATTACCATCATTTTTTCTTCCCCTTGTTCATTACCCTTACACTTCACTTCCCTTTGAGTATTTTCTATATCACAGTATCTACCATATATTCTGGGGCTCATTTACATCTTCAGTTTCTCTATGTGTATTGCTTTTATAAACTCAGTATTTTTAGAAAACTATAGAAGATCATTCTGTGCTAGAATTACTAGTAGAGAGTTTTTCATGGGTAATCACAGCCAAAGGGCACACACATGGAGAGCAATAAACATCATTTTCACTGAATTCAATCAAAGAAGAAAAAAGAACATGTAGATACATTTTGTGAAAGTACTGAGTTAAGAAATTATAACAAATGTCTTGATTTTCTTACTGCTATAATGGTGAATTCAAAAGTATAGAAATATTTAGAACAGTTTATGAAGAAAGGGAGAGGTGGCATCAGTAAAGAATGAATAAAGATCTAAGTACGAAGAGTTAGTTTGTATTTCTCTTTTTACAAAAGAAAAGGCAAGTGAAAAGCCTAGAACTTATTATTCCACAGTGAGCCAAACGAGTGTGATTGATATAACTGTCATCAAAATAATTCACAGAAGCATTTAGCAGGGTGTAGTATATAAATTAAAGGAAGCCTTCAAC
This sequence comes from Thryonomys swinderianus, assembly GCA_004025085.1. Lineage (NCBI taxonomy): Eukaryota > Metazoa > Chordata > Mammalia > Rodentia > Thryonomyidae > Thryonomys > Thryonomys swinderianus. The sequence goes on from PVIC010024752.1 coordinate 8,366, forward strand.
CATATAGCCACACTCTGTTCCAATTAAAGTGAAAAAATTCCCTCAATTAGCTGAATAGAAAATTGAACTACATTACAAATAAATGTAAACTGGAGCTCACATTTTGGTAATAGGTAATCCACACAGTTATAGGAATAATCACTCACACATGAAAAGTGAATTAACTAGCATTTCTAGAAGATAAAGTGAACCTTTATATATGTGTAGAATTAAATGTGTGAGGTAGGAAGTGAAACTCCCCAATCTATTGATATTCAAATGTAGCTTTTAAAGTTTAGAAACAAAGCAAATACTGCTTTAAGAATAATATTCACCTTTGTTCTTTCAGCATTATAAAAGTAATAATTTCACAATAAAAATTTACAACCTAAATTTGTAATTAACAATCTTCCCACAATGAAAATAACAGCCTTAATTAGTAGCTTCCATCATATAAAGAAAAAAGTAATGTCAATTCTGCATATTCTTTGTTGGGAAATAGAAGAGAAGGAACCACCTATCAATTTATTTTAAAAGCCATTATTCCCTTGATAGCAAAGCAAAAGATAGTACAATAAGAAATAATTCCAGCACTCAGGAGGCAGAGGCAGGAGGATTGCTGTGAGTTGTAGGCTGGCCTGAGCTACATAGTGAGTTCAGGGACAGCCTGAACTACAAAGTGAGACCTTGTCTCAAAAACTAAAAGAGATAGAGAGAGAGGGAGAGAGAGAGGGAGAGAGAGAGAGAGGGAGGGAGAGAGAGAGAGAGAGAGAGAGAGAGAGAGAGAGAGAGAGAGAGAGAATTCCAAAACAAAAACTATCATGAGTATAGGTACAAATCTTCCTAACAAAATATTAGTGAATTTAATCTAGAAATTTCTAAAGTAAATAATACATCATGACTCCAGTAAGCATTATCATAGGAAACAAGATTGGCTTAACATTCAGAAATAATACCCAGTTGTGAAAAAAACAGTAAATTAGAAACAGAAAAGAAGAACTTCCCCATCTTGATAAGAGTCATCTATTTAAAAAGGAACTATGTTTATAACTATACATATTTTGTTACATCTAAGACTAGGTAGAAGTTCTCTCTCAAGACTTTTGCATAACATTCTACTATATTTCATTGTCACTAATGCAGTAAGGAAAGAGAAATGGAAGTATATGTGTATACACACACACACACACACACACATATATATATATATATAAAATGTCAACTGTCCATATTCATATATGACCTAATTGTCTTTGCAGAAAAATCCTAAAGAATGAACAAAAATACTATAGGAACAAATAACTGAAGCTTCTAAACACACACACACACACACACACACACACACACACACACACACACACACATATATATATATATATGTCAACTGTCCATATTCATATATGACCTAATTGTCTTTGCAGAAAACTCCTAAAGAATGAACAAAAATACTATAGGAACAAATAACTGAAGCTTCTAAACACACACACACACACACACACACACACACACACACACACGAAAATCTTTGTAACTTTGGATTAGGCAGATTTAGGATAAAAAAATAAAACCAAAGCCATGGAACAAAATATTGATGAACAGGGCATCATCAAATTTAAAATAGTAAAATGTCGTGAAAATGAAAGGAGTGACACAGACTGGGAAAAGAATTTGCAAGAAATATATTTGACAGAAGACTTTTTCTAGGATGTACCAAAATTCATATAATACACTAAAAATATTCAGAGAAATGCAGTTCATGTTTTAAAAGGGAGAAGAGATTTGAACAAATAAAGAACCTATCCAGTAACAATTAAGTACTTGAAACAATAACTAATGTTATTAATCTTTCATGAAATGTAAGGTGAATCCACAACTAGATACCTAGAATGTTTAAATTAAAATGACGAATAATACTAAGTGTTGGAAAGGAAGTCGAGCAAATGGAATCTCAGTTTTTCTTTTTAAATTAAATTAAATTTGTTGCAGTACCAGGAATCAAACTCTGGACTTTGCACTTGCCAGGATGGTGTGCCACCACTGAGCTACCTACCCAGCCCTGAGAGTCTTAGTTTTTCAAGTGGAGATGTAGCACTGGACAGACTCTGGAAAAACTGTTCTGCAGTATCTTCTATAGTTATGTATGTGCTACCTACTCTGGGATCTTCTTTTAGGTATGTTGCCAAGAGAAATAAAAATATATTTTCATACAAAGTTGGACATGGGAATGGTCATGACAGATATATTCATATTAGCAAAAACACTGTATATAAACTAAATATTCACTAATAATGGATAAAGAAACAATGACATATCCATCCAATGGTCTTATCTAGAAACAAAAAGGAACTATTGATGTTTGTCATACAGTGGAAGAAGTTCACTGTTTCCAAACATGCCTAAGATCCTGGGTTCAGCTCTTAGCTCTATAGAATCAGTAGGAGACCACAAATCATTGAATTACGCTTCTAATGTTAAGACACTTGAGAAAGAAGAGGAAACTAACCTTAAGCAAGCAAAGAAAAGATAAAATAAATGTTCACATAAGAAATTAGTGGAAAACAGAATAGAACAGAAGAATATTTGGAGAAAGCAATAAAACCAAAAGAGACAAAACCAATAAAACAAAAAAGCTGGTTCTTTGTGAGGAAACAAATAGATAAATATTTAGCTAGATTGACTAAGATAAAAAAGGAAATTCTTCACAAACTATTCCAAAAAAGTGAAAGGGAGCAAATACCTTAAACTATTTTATAAGATAATTATTATCCAGATACAAAAACACCAGCCAAAGATATCACAAGAAAACCGGAGACAAACACTTCTTATGAAACTGGACGTGATCGTATTCTAACAACATACAAGTGAATTCAATCTAGTAACTCACAAAAATAATTATATATCACAACCAAATGGACTTTGTGCAAGAACACACAGTTAGTTTAATACCTAACACTCAACTACAGTCATGTAATAGATCAATAGAATGTTTATAAATTATGTGAGCAGAAAGATAACTGACAAATTAAAGAAGGCAGCAATCTAAAAAGAGAATGAAAGTTCTCTAACTTGAAAAAGGACATAATAAAGATCCCCCCCCAGCAAAGTTATGTTTAATGGTAAAAGGACCAATGCTTCCTCCTAAAAATAAGAATGAAATAAAAATATTTACTCCCACCCTTCCTTTCCATTAGTGTGCTGGAGAGACTACAAAAGGTAATTGGCAGGGAAAAAGAAATAGTATCAAGAATGGAAAAGAGTATATGAGATTATCTCCATTTGCAAATGTCAAGATCACATATGTAGAAAATATGTAAAACTCAGTTGTATTTTTTAATCGCAATAATCTAACTAAAATGAAATTAAGAAAACAATTCCATTGATAAAAGCATCAAAAAGAATAAAACACTTGGGAACAAATTTAAGAAGAACAATGCAAAATTTGTATGCTGAAAATGACAAATTAAAGGAATTAAACAAATTCAAAATAATTGGGAAATATCTCATAGTTGTGGATGGAAAGACTAAATATTGTGAGGATGGTAACACTTCCAAAGTGAACAACAGACTGAATTCACATCCAATCGGAATCCCAGCTAACTTCTTGTAAAAATTGATAATCTGATTTTTGTTTATTTATTTATTTTTTTTGTGGTACCAGGGATCGAACTCAGGCCCTTGTGCATCCAAGACTGGCACGGTACCACTTGAGCTAAATCCCCAGCTCTGGTCATCTGATTTTTAATTTATATGGAATTGAATATGAGCAAAAACAATGAAACTAATCTTTATAAAGAAGAACGAAATTAGAGGATTCCCAGTTTCTGATTTCAATATTTACCCTGAAGCAACAACAGTGAAGACAGTATACTGAAGGCAGTTTACTGACACAACAGCAGACATCTAGGGCCGTGAAATACAACTGAAAACCCGGAAATGAACCCTTCCTGTTCGATGAAGTCATTTAGGAAAGGGGATGTTAGTAGAACCCCCTATCTACAGGGTTGTTAGGTGGGTGAAAGGAGTCAATAAATGCAATGTGCTTTGAACAGTACCAAGGACTGTTTATTAAATGGTAAATCACTGATCGTGGCGGAAGACGGGCCCTTGGAATTGTCCCTATTTAACACCCTGGGAGACTAAATCGAAGCTACGAAGAGGAGGTGGGCACTGAACTCGTCAGTTGGTGGGTCTGGAGCCCACTTCCCCGCTTCTCTCTCGTGTTCTGCCTTTAAACTGTACCCCCTAATTCAGAACCGAGGACGATTTACGAAGATCGATCGGCTTGTCTGACGCTTCTCCAAGAAAAGAAGAGGTCGCAGAGCCTGGGCTGGCGGCACACACCTGTCATGCCAGCCTCACAGACGCGTGAGCGAGGACGCTCCCAAGTCTAAGGCCAGCCTGGGCAATTTCACAAGACCCTGTTTCAAATCCATCCATCAGCGATGTGATAATCAAAGGTTCGACTTTATCACAGTGACACGGAGAGTTTACTTTCTCACTGGGTCACTCCTGAAACCAAAGGAATAAGCCCAGGCTGCCAGAACAGTGCTTTCTCAGGTGCTGGCACCGTAGCAACCTGAGGTAGGTCAGATATTCAATTTAGCATTACGCCCACCATCAAAACAACCGAAACATGATCAAATACAAAATGCCAGCATGTATCAAGAGACTGGGAGGGTAATCACTGTTTGGGGAAATTCTGGTTTAATGCAGCATGTACTCACAGTTTATGCGTGTGCAGGTGGCCCTCAGTATTTCCCCTCCCCACCAGCCTTCCGTGCTGGGGAATGAGGCACTCCTTCCCCGTGCTCGGGCATGTGCGGACATGCTAGCACGGGGCGCACTTCCCCGCTGTCTTGACGCCCGTCAGTGGCTCTGGATCTCGTGAGTCAGTGGCACGTAAACCTACGATCTGTGTCCAGCGGGAACAGTAAGTTTCAGTCAGTTTCCTACATGAGCTCAGCGTCCATGTCCTCTTTGCCGTCAGCACATCATAGGACGAGGGTGTGGTGTTAGCCTAGGTACAGATTCCGAGCTGTTTAACATGGTCAGAAGTGCCAATTGGGCTGCACCGGGTTGATAAGATAAAATATGTTGCTTTTCTTTTTTCCCTGAGAAGGGTCATCAGAAGTGTCACTTTCAGGGGCTGTAACAGAAGACCGCAAACAGACTTAGATAACACATGCTGAAGGGTGTGCAGTACACACTTGTAACTCCAGAACGCTGGGAATCGGAGGAAGGGGCACAGCAAGCTCAGGTTCAGCCACACAACTCAGAAAGTCAGTGCTGTCTCGGAATAAAAAACAAAAAGTCCCGGAAATGTAGCTCATGGTGAAGGCTGTGGATTTAGTCCTCTGTTTTGTGAAAAAGAAATTTTTTTCTTTTTATAATCTGGAAATCTCGAGATCAGAAGGCAGCGTAGCAGAGGAAGGCCCTCTTCCTGATCTCCAGATGACCATCTTCTTGTGCCCTCAGACTGGAGAGAGTACCCTGGCGAGGGCACTCAGCGCACTTAGAAGGGCTCTTCCTCCCAGTCCCAGGCACCCTCTGAAGAGCCCGGCTCCTGCAGATGAACTTCAGAGCGGAGCCTTAGCCTTTGCTGCGTGAGTCTCAGGGGACACGAGTGTCCAGTCCTTAGCAGTGACCATTTGGGAACTTGACCCTTTAAAGTATTTTTTTAGCTCACTTGCATGTGACGTTTCCTCTAGATTTCCCATTGACTTATACTAGTTTGAAAATGCTTGATTTTTATTTTTGTCTGCTTTGCACCGAACGGACTCAGATTTATTTTAGCCCTTGAGGCTTGGACAAGGGCTTCTGAAATTATGATACATGGAGATTAATTAACATATTTTAAGACATTAAACTGCCATATATGGTACATTAAAATATATAAGAATAGCATGCGTGATTTAATAATAAAAATCACATGTCAATGGGAGAAGGTAGCTTTGTAATCTCATAATATAAGTTAATGTGATAATTAAGGTATACATGACTTGTGTCAGAAACAGCTGGAAGATAGATAGTTTCCTTACCCACATGGTTAATTTTTTTTTTTTTTTTTGCTTTTTGAGACAGGGTCTCGCTTTGTAGTTCAGGCTGGCTCTGAGCTCACTATGGTGCTCAGGCAAGCTGCTGCGAACTCAGCAATCCTCCTGTCTCTGCCTCCCAAGGGCTGGGATTACAGGCGTGAGCCACCATGTCCGGCATTGCCCACATGGTTAATTTTATATCTTTTATTTCTAGAAAGAGATGTCCAGGTCAAATGTAGACCCAGATTGTGGGGAAGTTTTCATTGAAAACTATGCTGGCTCATTTGACATTGGAGGTAATAATCACTCCAAATATCGCACTCAAATACTGCTGGAACTTGAAGCTTATGAGTGTAACTCTGATCAGCTCTGGTCACCTTAGACTGCAGAAAACCTTGTTCCTTTAGCTATGGCAGGTGGATAGGTGTTTAATCATGCCCGATTACTTCCCAGTGACTTCTTTGGCCAGAGTCAGGGGTTGGAGGAACTAAGCATTTGAGAAGAATTCAAGGTGCAGAGCAAAGTATTTGTATCAGTTTGTTCCACCTCTAACAATAAAACAATGACACTGTGTGCTTGAAGTGATGGGCGGATGCATTCAAGAATGAAAAATTTCTAGACTCTGGCAGATGAACAGTACATCTGAAATTATGTAAATGGTCTCTACCAGCATAATTAGTGTCATGAAGAAATGTGGTTTTTAAATTCTTTTTTCTGTAAAGTTCATATAAGCATCTTTTTCCTCAATAGCAATGTGAAACAGCAGAATTTTAAAATTTCTTTTGTTTGTTTGAGAAATGGTCTTGATATACAGTCCAAACTGTCCTCAAAATCATGATCTGCCTGCCTCAGCCTCCCTGGCACTGGGAATACATTCGGTGCCATCACACACAGTTTCCACAGAGTCCTCTGTACAGTAATCTTGAGTTGAATTCAATTGCTCTCATTTAATGCAACTCATTTTTCTTTACCCTTCTTTCAATACCGAATCAAGATCTATAGATCTTTCAACAACATTATGCACTTTAGTGATGCTGGACTAATCATCGGGGTAACATTCTTCATTCAACATCGCTTCCTGTGTGGCTAGTACTCCTTTCAACTGATGACACAGTGAATTTCCTGTTCCCCCTTAGAGCTTTCTAATGACACAGGAAGTGTCTCCCTGGAGAATGGAGGCCCCACTGGTAAACGAAACAAAAAGCATCGTCACTTTCGCCTCATAGGTGCACACGCCCATGCTGGCCGCCCACAGACTGTGATGCACACCACCTGCCAGCTCAGTGGGCAGTGCTATTTCCTGGCGAGCGCCGCTTGCATTGTAGAACAGCCATAGCTGCCACCTGCTAACGGAGCTGGGTTAGAGGTTCCTTCGGCTTTGCCTCCCAGAAAAAGTCTGCGTCTCGCTCCGTTTGCTTTGCATTGAGAGCACAACTGTGAGATGCTTCTGACTTCTGTACCCTTCTCTACTGTTATTGGAATAATCACCAATTTTGCATTGGAAACTTTACTTTGCATTTTTTGTTCTGAGAATATGGGATCCTGTTTATTGGCTAAAATTTGAAAGCAATTAAAAGTGTGGAATACTTGATTACATCAAGAACTGATAATGCAATGAGCATTGGGCTGCCTATGCATCCTTGGAAATCCAACTTCCAGATGTTTATCATTGTACATTTTAGACTTATTTTCTGCTTTAGCAGCTTGAGCTGACTTTTCACATCTGTGACCTGAGTGAACACAGAGTTTGATTTTGTGTCCACTCTTTATGCTAGTGATTTCCTATTATTAAAGTCAAAAATAAGTACTTTTTCTTTGTTCACCACCACTTCTTAACTGCAAACCATTTATTCACTTTAGCGAACTGGTTGACTAATACAAGAACTGCAAAATTGACAGTTGATAAATAATGTCTAGCTGAGATGAACTGTACTTTGTTATCTACTTGGAAAAGATTAAAAACTGCTTTTACAAACCTCTTAAATGAAACTGCATCACTGGTTGACCCCTGAATTGTAGGTTCATTGACTAGTAGCCTTGTTTTCCTCATTTTACCTTTGCATTTTCCTAATTCTGACCTTCCTCAGAAAGTCACCCCAGACATGTGCATCCAGTTCAATAGCGATGCCTCCGTGTGACAGCCTATTTCTCATTTGAAAATTACTTAACATTCTGACATACACCCTCCTCTATCCAAGAGGCAGCTTTTATTTTTCTTTTTAATGGCTTTTGTGCTCAGTGTCTTTTAATCAACAACTTTGTTATTAATAAATATTCTGAATGCCGTCATGTATAATGAGGCAGTTTTGTGACATGAAATTGCAGAGGGCCGCTCTGGCTTAGAAAGCTAACTGTGCTTGTTTTTTTTTTTTTTTTTTTTTTTTTTTTGCTTTTGAGACAGGGTCTCGCTTTGTAGTTCAGCCTGGCCCTGAGCTCACTATGGTACCCAGGCAAGCCGCCGCGAACTCAGCAATCCTCCTGTCTCTGCCTCCCGAGTGCTGGGATGACAGGCGTGAGCCACCACGTTGGCATTGTGGTATGCGGTGTTGATTGTTGGTGGGCGTGTCTCCACGCCCAGCATTATATGTGGTTACCGGGGATCGAACTCAGGACCTTGCGCTTGCAAGGCAGGCGCCGGAACCACTGAGCTGACCCTCCGGCCCTAACTGTGCTTGCTTTTAGAGACACATCGCAATGTTATGTATCGATCTCCAGTGTTGAACACAGGTCTCCAATGTCAGTGTTCACGTCATCTCCTCTCGGGGCCCTTCTGTGAGTTTTCCATGCCATTCCTCCTTACGCCGTCAGTACGTCCTTGCTGTGGGCATTCTGATGTTGGACCGCAGAATTGTAAGCCCCGATGTCTTAGCTTCTCAACTTACTCTCAGGGCGGCCTAAGAAAGCCCCCGGAGGTTGAGCTTCAGCCCCTCACGGTAGCAGCAGTGCCACTCGAAGACTAGCAGTGAGGACTGAGCTGGTGCATACACACGGTCCAAGGGACTTCTGGGCAAAACGGCCACTCCTTAGACCTAAGCACCAGTACATGTTTTAGTTATGACACTGTGATGTCCTTGGACATGCATCGGATTTAGAGGCGAGCAAGACTCCAAGGTTGTTTTACCAGTGCTTATGACCCAGCAGGAGTAAGTTGCGGTTCTAACAACCCCCTCCTTGGGTGATGAATCCTGGGGTGCACCACCCTCCGAGAACCTCTACAGGCTCAGCAATCTATAAGCTTTCCGAGCTGTATCATGGGGGTTTCTGCAGACTTCAGTGGGTAGGCAGGACTGCTAATAAACTGGGTGGGTACAGCCCCCAAGGGCGTGAGCTCAGATCCTCCTTGGCCTCTCTATGCGGCACTGCCCCCTACAAAATACGGGTTGGGACCCTCTGGGAATGGGGGTTTTATGAGCTGCTGTCAGATGAGGTAAGTCAGAGTTATGAGCCAAGAACAGTGAACAAACCCAAATACACATTTATCATAATATCACGGCTGTGTTCATGATTCACAATCGCTATTTCCCTAACTGTATCTCTAGACTTCGGATTTAATGTACGCTTCGCATTCCTACGGGAAATTGGAGATGATTTATAGTGTGATATCCCAGGGGCCAGGAGTCTCACGGTGATCCTGTAAGGGCTCCGGCCAGCTAGTGAACGTGGCCAGAGGGGGGGGAAGGAGAGAAAGGGACAAAAAGAGCCAACTGTGACAAATTGAATTATTGCCTTTTTTTGTGGTAACATTCATTCCCGAAGTAGTTTCTTGTGTAGAGGAAACTGACAAGGACTTTAAAATAGACGTTTAGGATATTTAAAGGTAAAATGTATTAATGAATTAACAACAGATTATGACAGAGACTTCACAGGGAAGAAATGGATGAAGTGCGTCAGCAAATTTAATGAACTATTTTGGGTCCCGTGAAGCAACATCACGGTTTTGGTGTTTTGACAAAAGCAAGATGAGGAGAAGAGAATAGTTTATTAACTAAATTATGATGAAAAGAGGAGAAAAATGAATAAAAACGTTAGGCTTATTTCTTTTCCTTCTTCCCTTTCTGTTAGGATATGTTTATGATGTATAATAAATACAACCATCACGAGGAACTGATTTATATACATAGTGCATCTTCATTTTTTTTTTTTTTTTTGAGACAGGGTCTCGCTTTGTGGTTCAGGCTGGCCCTGAGCTCACTATGGAGCCAGGCGAGCCTGGAACTCAGCCATCCTCCTGCCTCTGCCTCCCGAGTGCTGGGATGACAGGCGTGAGCCACCACGCCCAGCTTCATTTTTTTTTTACTGCCCCTTTCTTCCCTTGTGTTCCCCCCCAGCCTCGTATCTGCACCCATCTCTGCAAGGTGCTTTGTTTAACATGTTCACAGCTAAACAGGTATGAGAAACGGCGAAGAGTTGCCACAAGGCTATCATATGATTGTACATGTGTTTCTTACTGGTGTACATCACATCGTGATGATGGCTGCTGCTTAAGAAGACGCCCGCTTCCGTGAGCGCGGGGTGGCCCGGAGCCGGGGCCCCTGAGCCCTCTCCCCCGCAGCGCGGGCCTGTCCGGGTCCTCGCACGAAGGCTCGCGCAGCCTCCGGTCTCCCCACCGCCCCGGGCCTGTCGCACAATCCACGTCCTTGTGGCCGCCTCATTCGCAGCCCAGAACTCTCGCTAGGCTTGGCCAGGCCGGCTCCGGGCTCTGCGAGGGTCGTCAGGCCGTGGGTGGCGCACGGCTTCCTCCCCGGGCTGTTCGCACGATTCCTTCTTGCTGCCGGTGGGTCCGCAAGGGAGCGCTCGGGACTCCGGGTTCGGGTCTCCGCCCCTTCGTGTGATGGTCTCCCCGGTGAGGTCAGATTCGGCCAGAAGAGCCTCTTTCTTGACTACCTTAAAGGCGACTGAAGAGACACCTTGACTGGATCTGAAAAATCCCTGCACCTTTGCCACATGCTGTGACTGAGTCGCCAGGGGCCGCCCTGGTACACTGCTGACTCCCGTCCACACTCGGGGAGAAAGGTCCACAAGCCGAGAGGCCAGCAGGTGCCAGCAGGTGCCAGCTGTCGAGCCTGGCCTACCACGGTCTTCGCACTGCCCCACAAGGGGCCGCACCCCTGCGAGCCGCGACTGTCCGTCTGTCCTTAAGCGGCCGCAAGTCACACTCCATCACAGCCTCGGCTTACAGGCCAGGAAGAGAGTATAGACTGCACAGAAAAAATTGAAACAAGCAACCAAAAAAGAAAATGCGTTCAGCAGACACAAAAGAAAACTGTGGGGAGAAGCAAATATGATCACTCAAAGATAAAGTTATTTTTAAAAAGCTAGATAGATGCTCAAAGTGTATGAAGCATACAAAATCCAGGTAGATGGCTTTTTAAAGGCGGGGGGAAGAAAATTCAGAAAGATGAAAAGAGAAGAAATAAGATAGGTCAGCAAAACTGTAACCTCCAAATATCTAGGGTTCTCATATAACTTCAGATAAAATGGAAACTAAACCCAAAGCATTACTTGGGTTAAAGACCAATAATGACTGTACAAAGAGCAACTCTCTAAGATTCTGCAATCTAGTTTCTATACATCACTGTCTCTCTGTATCTTCTTATGTGGTATGTATTTCTCTATAAATTTAAACTGGAAACTTTTAACATAATTCTATTGAGATTAGCCAAAATTTAATTAAGCATAGAGATTAGAAAATTAAATGAATGTTTGAACCGATAGCAACATATTAAAATTTGTCCCTATACATTCTCATCAAATATAAAAATAGCATTTAGAGGAATTAACTATGTTAAAAAAATGCCAACAAATTTCCAGGTATCAATGCCACAGTTTTTATTTGCATATAATAAAATGAAAGTAAAGATAAAGAATTAAAAAGTAAAAAGAACACAATTTTAGAATCTTAGCAAGTTTAGTCAGTAATTCACAGGTCAAAAAGAAAGTTACAGGGAGAGAATTATAAAATACTTAGAGCACAACACCAATGAAAAGATAACAAGAAAACCAGTGAGATGCAGATAAAAATATTTAAATATGTTTAAGTGTGCATATTCAGTATGAAGAATGACCAAATGTAAGTAGGTTAAGTATTTAACGATGCATACCAAGATTTTTAAAAAATGTGAAAAATAATACAATTAAGAAATAGGTTAAAAAATACAATAGGAAGAATGAAAATAACAAAAATTTGTTCTCTGAAAAACCAAATAAACTTGTAGCCATACTAAAAGAAAAAAAAGGGCCCAGATAAACAATGATATCCACAAAAAGAAACACTCGTTATATGGAATTGACAATTTATTAATCTGAAAAGCAAGGAAATCCCTTTCCCCTTATGGGTGGTTAGTGTAGGCACACACAGGACAAGTCCTGTGAGTGGAGTGATGGAACGGTGGGGTCCGTTTTGCCAGACTTGGTAGGAATGCTTTTGCTATAGCACTTTAACCAAGAGCCACAAAATAGGATGAACCCACCCTGGTGTTGAATGTTGTTGACTGAAGTCATGCTGCTTAATGTGCTGGTGGTCACACTGGATCCTGAGGGCTAAACCCAAAGAAGCGGGGAAGCTAACAAGCATGCTACTGAGCCCTTAAAGAATCAACCCAGTACAGCATTAGTTTCTGGTTCCTGTTATGTGGGATAAGTGTTGAGTTGAATCAGTTCTTGTAAGAGTGTCTTAGGCTGAGAGGCTGAAGCAGGAGGAGGGAATGTTTGAGCCTGGCCAGGGAAGTTGAGCAAGACCTTGTCTCAAAAATACATACGTACAGGGCCAGAGGGTTAGCTCAGTGGTTCCGGCACCTGCCTCACAAGCACAAGGTCCTGAGTTTGATCCCCGGTTACCACATACAATGCTGAGCGTGGAGAATCACGCCCACCAGTGATCAATACCACATACCACAGTGCTGGGCGTGGTGGCTCACGCCTGTCATCCCAGCACTCGGGAGGCAGAGGCAGGAGGATTGCTGAGTTTGAGGCTTGCCTGGGCTCATAGTGAGCTCAGGGTCAGCCTGAAGTACAAAGTGAGACCCTTTCTCAAAAAACTAAAACAAAACAAAACAACAAAAACACACATACTTTCATACATACAGGGCAGGGGTTGTAGCTCAATATTAAAGTCCTGGATTCAATTCCAAGTACTGAGGAGAAAAATGTTCTGTGACTTAGGGTCAATAGCATTCTAATGGAAATAGCATTTTCTAAGTTTTTAAAAAAATCTTTATCAATACATTGTATATACACATAATGATCACACTCAATATTGAATCTGTACCTGTATATGACATGATTTAATTCTCATTTTTTCCCATTCCCCTTATTTTAAAAATAGGGATGTCATAACAAAATCCACAGACAGGTTTCGTTCCCAGCCAGAACAGCACAATTCCAGTGGCCTTTTCTGTTAGATGGCAAATGTGGTACAGAAGTAAGTAGTGGACAGGGACAGTTAGAAGGTGACGACTGTAACACTTTTTCCACTGTTGGCTCCTTCTGATTAAGGTACATAGAAAGGAGCAAGGCCATACTTGATACCACAGAAGATACGCACCGACCTCTCCCGGGTAAGAAGCCCGGAGTCCCAGCAATCTAAACACAAGATTTGACTTCCATTCCTTTCCTTTCTATGCTCTTCAAATAACTCCATTACACAAGAACATTTCCTGTAGTTGTTATATAACTGGACCAAATCCTAAAATATTGTTAAGTATTAAAACACATGCAATCCATGCTCTTCCATTTTTCAATTATATTAATGCATAATTTAATTTTAGTGTGAAAAAGAATTTTGTTATAATGTCTATTAATTTGTGGTAACAACCTAAGCAAGAGTATCCCCCCAAAATCAAGCTTCTTTAACATAAAAATACACCAATGGCTCAGTTATCCAGATTTTTTTTTTTTTTTAAGACAGGGTCTCGCTTTGGAGTTCAGGCTGGCTCTGAGCTCACTATGTAGCCCAGGCAAGCCTGGAACTCAGCAATCCTCCTGCCTCTGCCTCCCGAGTGCTGGGATGACAGGCCTGAGCCACCATGCCCGGCACTGTGGTATGCGGTATTGATGGCTGGTGGGCGTGAGTCTCCACGCCCAGCACCGCACATGGTCGCCAGGGATCGAACCCAGGACCCCGTGCCTGTGAGGCAGGCGCCGGAACCACTGAGCTAATCCTCCGGGCCAGTTATCCAGATTTTGGTGGACAATACACTCTCGAGACTGGGTATGGTCTCACCGAGTCCTCTGTTTCTTGCTATCATGCAAACACATTCTCTGTTTTCCATCAGAGTACCTGAAACTGGAGTTGGATCATTCTAATGATGTTTTAAAGCCTGTGATATAAGACAATGGGATCTATAAGTTCTTGTTAGTTTTATTATTCACTGATGAAACGTGGTCTCACTCATTTTTCTCTCCCCTGAAGGAGTATTTTTGGGGGACTGTGTATTTTAGAATTTTCTTTCTCACATTTGTTAGGAAAACAACCCCATGGTCCCTTTAGATTGTTGACATTTGGATAAGGTCACATGAAACAGGTGAATTTTCTTATCTCTAAACAGGAACAACACAGAAGAGTTTTCTTATAAGACAGAGAATAGAGTGATCACAATGGAACCCCGTCCAAAAGTCAAGACTCTTGGGTCTGACTGTTCAGCCTTACATTTCATGTAAGATGCTGAAAAGAGAAATTACTCAAAAATCTTTTAGTGCCATTTTGGGCCGCACCAATATATAGCAATTATACTTTGCTTTACAGAGTGCTTTATCATCTATTGTGATATGTAACTATCTCAAAGGAATTGGTGACAGCTTAGTTAATGTGTGAAGCATAAATCATTTTGAGTTTCTCACCAGGATGCAACATGTACATTCAATATAAAATCTAGTGACATGGGGGTGGAAACAGAGATGGAATCATGAAATAGCACTTACAGATGTCTTAGGAGGCAGTTACATGTTCTACTAACAGGATGTGTTAATGTTCTACTAACAGGATGTGTAATATGGCAGAGCTCAGAACACAAACAAAGCACATCTCTACCCCTGAATTGAAACTGGGAGGCTACACGGGCCTTGGCAACACTGATCCCACTGTATAGGAGTAGTGCACAGTTGTCTAGCACCGGCTTGTTTCTTTATTATGACTGGCATCAATGTAAATTCATCAAATTCTATCAAGTTCTTGTCTGTCTTGTTGTTGCTCATCTTGGGGGTGTGGATCAGAGCCATGTTACCTTTTTGTCCCAGCCAAAGGCAACCTAGGTCAACCATCAGCCAGCTGCTTCCTATACATGTAAATAAGCCCAAGCAGCTACATCACAGACTCATGCTCATAAGCAAAACAAATGCTGATTGCTCTAAGCCCCCCCACTGAGCTTTGAGATGGTTTGTTGTACTGCGTTCTGTGTCAATCAAATGGATATGCTTTCCAACGCTTTGCCTTTGGTGTCTTGCTTAGGCAGAATTAGATTTATTTATTTAGGAGAATGCACTCTCTACCCCAGCACAGGACCCTTGCACATGCTAGTCCCCCTCTACCTGGAACCATCTCCTGTACATCTCCTTGGCGCCTTACTTTGACCAGTTCCTCAGCTGAAGTGTGTTATTCAACAGTCCGTAGCTCAGAAGTAACTTTGTCAGGCCAGCTCATCCCTCACTCCCAGAGTATACCAACTTTCTTTACAATCTAATGTCATATATTCATGTTACTTTATACCAGAGTCTTTATAATAATGCCCCTGTTAATACTTACACTCTGTGTCTGTGTGTGTAGCCCCTGAGGTTAACACCTGTCATCTTCAGAAGACGGAAAAGTTTGTGAATTGAGAGAACACGACTGTTACCTGGTTTTCTACTGTGCCCTCCTGCAGCGGGTATGAGGCACAGAGTACTTAATAGAGTTAGTAGCATTAACTTTTCATTGAATAGATACCAGCTGTAGCAGATGCATCTATCCTCCACATTCTGTGGAGATGCCTGTTACTTACGCTGTATCCCACCCCAGGGGCAAGCCTTCGGGGACAGGAGACACCTCCTTCCAGGTGCCCGAGCAGCTTTGCAAGCTACTGCAGCGCTCCTGCAGAGGGAGCCCTAGCCAATGACTGAGGGATGCAGACACAGTCGCCCTGCTTATGTCTGAAGAGGGAACCTCCCAGGTGCAGATTATGTTCCTGAATGTTCCATGGAGTCAGGCTCGAGCTACACTTCTGTTCTTTGAATTATTTACACTTCGGGTTTCTCATGTAAGAGAAGTGATGTGATATTTAAACTTGTGTGTTTGATCCATTGGACTTAACATTACTGTCTCAGGGTGCATACATTGTCCTGCAAATGGCTTACGTTAGTTATTTTCTTTTCAAAATAGCTGACACCCAAAGTGAAAAGGGAAGGGGTTTATTTGTCTTATAGTTCATAGAGGTTTCAGTCTATAATCACCTGGCGCCAAGGCTGGGATAACAAAGAAACATGAAACAACATGGTGTATACAAGGCAGCAAAGGTAACAAGAGGGCTTCGGTTCATGGTGGCCGAAGAGATTAAAAACAACAAGTGATCTTTACGGCATCTTTATGCCCCTTTTATCTTATTGTGATTAGGGTGGTGCCACACCAATCACTCACATGTAGTGATTTGGTAATCACATGCCCTAACCGCAGCATCACACATTCCAGATTCAACTACCTGTGAAGAAGAAAATCCTATCTCATCTACATGAGGCTTTGGGGGACATTTGAACAAAAAACCATAACATGATTCAAGTTCATTCTTTATGGCAGAGTTGTGCTCTACTGTGTATAAATATCACATTTTCTTTATCTATCTATAGTTGGGCATATAGACTACCTCCAATTATGAGTTGTGCTGCTATAAAAATAGGTACACATTTATCACTTTTATATGATGTCTTTAACTATTTTGATAAGATATCTAACAGGGGAATATCTGGGTCAAATGGAATTTTTATTTTTAATTTTTTGAGGTACCTCTACATTGATTTCCATAGTTGTTCCACTAGTTTGTATTCCTACAAATAATATATGTGCTTTTTTTCCTGTTCTTTTAAAAATTGAGTTTATTGGTACATATTAAGTTTGCATTATTTTCATATTCATCATTGAGAATTTGTACCTGTACATATCTTTACTCGTATTTTTCCATTCCCCAACCCTCCCTTCAATCCCCTTTCCTATATACATAAGCTTTGCTTCCATTTTCCTTCTTAGCTTCAAATTTTTCTTTTCCTTCTTTACTTTCTCCTGCCTGCTCCTACTTCTTTTTCTTCTTTAAAAATTTTCTTCCTATTTCATAATACCTATTATACTTTCAGTTTCTTACACTGCAGAATTGATGGAGTATTTACACATCTCTGTTCTCTTTATTTCACTTATGAGTATGGCTCCAAGGTGCATCCATTTAGCTATAAACATCTAATTTATCATTTTTATGGCTGAGTAATACTCCATTTTATT
>PVIC010024753.1:0-25733 GCA_004025085.1 Thryonomys swinderianus
TCCTCTTCTTCTTCTTCTTCTTCTTCTTCTTCTTCTTCTTCTTCTTCTTCTTCTTCTTCTTCTTCTTCTTCTTCTTCTTCTCCTTCTCCTTCTCCTTCTCCTTCTCCTTTTTCTCCTTCTCCTTCTTCTCCTTTTTCTCCTTCTCCTTCTTCTCCTTCTTCTCCTCCTTCTTCTCCTTCTTCTCCTTCTCCTTCTCCTTCTCCTTCTCCTTCTCCTTCTCCTTCTCCCTCTCCTTCTTCTTCTTTTTGTCCTGCAATACTGCCAGTGGAACTCAAGGTCTTTTTTTAAATTTGAATCTTTATTGGTACATTATATATACATATCATGATCACACACAATATTGAGAATTTGAACCACCATATGACACAATTTAATTTTCATTTTTTTCCATTCCCCCACCCCCCTACAACCCCTACACCGTGTGTGTGTGTGTGTGTGTGTGTGTATGAGGTTTGTTTCCCTTTTTTATTACTGTATTTCCCTTCCCCTTGCTACTTACCCCTACACCCCATTTCCCTTTGGTATTTCCTATTTCACAACATTTACCATATATTCTAAAGCTCATTTACATTTTCAGTTTCTTATACCAGAGAAAAGATACAATACTTAGATTACAATACTTACAATACAATAGATCTGTGACCTATTTATTTCACTTATGAGTATGTCTTGAAGATGCATCCATCTGAATATAAATGACTCAGACTTGGCATTCTTTATGGCAGAGTAATACTCCATTTTATAGAAAAACAATATTTTCTTTATACAGTCAAAGTTGATGGGCATTTGGGTTGATTCCAAGATTTAACTATCATGTACTGAGCTGCTGTGAACATGAGTGCACATATGTCACTGTGATATGAATTTTTAATTCTTTTGTAATTTTTTGTAATTTTTAATTATAAAATTTGTATTTTTTGCAATTTTTAATTCTTTTGTGTACATACCTATCAGGAGAATAGCAGGGCCAGATGGGATCTATAATCCAAGTCTTCTGAGAAGTCTCCACACTTACCTCCATAGTGCTTGTACCAGTCTAGCATGAGAACTAGCAGAACAAGTCAACAAATGGGATCTCATCTTATTAAAAAGCTTCTGTACAGCAAAAGAAACCACCAGAAGAGCAAAAAGACAAGCAACGAATTGGGGAAAAAATTATCAGTGGTTTCTCATACAAAGGGCTACTATCTAGAATATACAAAGAGCTTTAAAAGATCAGCACCCCCAAATTTAAAGACACTTGAAATGACACTCTTCAATGGAAGAAGTAAAAGCAGATAAGAAACATATGGAGAAATGTTCAACATCACTATTCATCTGACAGATGTAGATGAAAACAACATTGAGATTCCATGTCACTTCACAAAGAACGGCTGCTATCTCAAACCTAACTAGCAACAAATGCTGGCAAAGCCATGGGGAGAAAGGAACTCTTCAAGGTCATTATACTGAGTAAAACCCCAGCTCTTTTTTTTTTTCTGTTTTTGTTCTGAAACAGGTTCTCCCTAAGTCACTATGTTCCCCAAGGTGAGCTCAAATGTGCAGTCCTCCTGCCTCAGCCTATCAGAGTGTTGACTAATATAGATAAACAGCAACTACAGAGATCAAAAGAAACCAAGAAGTGTGCCCGGGGGTGGGGCTGCACTACGAGAAGCAGAGGGAGCAATAGTAGCCCTAAGAGTATATATGCTGACTCTCCTCTCCATGTCGTTTGATCAACTGTTCACTTCAATCTTTAATACCACCAAAGACTGAGACAGTTACAAGCTTAGTCATTGTTACAAAGAAAGTTGATCCGTATGTTTTGTAAAGTCACGAGAAAAAATTCAAATTATTCAAAAGTACACTAAAAATACCTATTATGCCATTAATCCCTCTCCTTCCAACACATGTACCCTATCCTTGCCACCTGTGGAGTCTGAAAGTTCCTTCACAAAGTGTGATAAAAATTAAATATCTCTATATTTTAAATTATATATTTTAATTATTAAAATTATATATCTACCTATATACAGATATAGAGATAGATTATAGATATTAGATACATAGATGATAGATAGATATAGATAGATGATAGACAGATAGATAGAGATTTAAAATACTGCTGCCTAGTAGCATCCAACTGAAAAACACCACAGTGTTTTCTCAAGGCCTATTTACCTTTCTCAATGTCTCCTCAGTTACACCTGTTTTAGAGATTTGTTCTGTGAACAATAGTAGATATAGTATAGGACACCAAATAGAGGATATGAAGTATAAGATCAAAGTTTCCAACTCCTCTCAGTCATCAGGAATATGGACTCTTTTTGTGAGATCTGATTTCCGTCTTCTTCAGTTAACTCTTCCAGACTTTAAAAGTGAAGATCATGATGTCTGGTTCTTTCAGAATTGGAACAAGCATGAAATGCACCGGCTGTGTAATGGTTGCAACACCTGCACGTTCCTAGTGACCGTAGCCTTCTTGCCTTTTGCTACCTTCGCCTCTAGCCTTTTCTACTTTTTGTGTGTATCCTCGTCAGGGATGGAACTGACGTTGTGTTCAAGACAGTTGCAGAGACAAGGTCATGTCACTGTCCCATAAACCTGCCCCTTCACCTTTTTTTCCTAGGATGAGCTACGGAACCCAGGAAGTCAATGTATTTCACAAAAGGAATTCTGTGATGCTAAGTATTTTGCATCAGGCATTTGTCATTAAGTACTGAATGAACAAGTTCTGGATTACTTTTTAAATTTTTTACATAAAAATTTGTGGGCCGGAGGGTTAGCTCAGTGGTTCCGGCGCCTGCCTCGCAAGCGCAAGGACCTGAGTTCGATCCCCGGTAACCACATATAACGCTGGGCGTGGAGACACGCCTACCAACAATCAACGCCGCATACCACAATGCCGGACGTGGTGGCTCACGCCTGTAATCCCAGCACTCGGGAGGCAGAGATGGGAGGATTGCTGAGTTCGCGGCGGCTTGCCTGGGCACCATAGTGAGCTCAGGGCCAGCCTGAACTACAAAGCGAGACGCTGTGTCAAAAAAAAAAAAAAAAAAAAAAAGTGGGGCATGATTAAAACACATAGTGAATCTTTAAATTTTCAAAGTTGTTGCAGTGAGACAAATTGTCATTAATCCTCCTCAAAATACCTCTATTCCTTCCAAAACACTTATTCTATTCTTCTTGTCACATTCTGAGGCATTTCTGAAAGTGTTTTTACACAGTGTGATTAGATATATACATGTGTGTGTGTGTATACATATCTTGAATTTGTGCTGCCAAGCACCATCAAACAGCAGGCTCATAAAAATGCTGCAGAATGTCCTTATCTACCCTTTTCAGCGGCTCTGACACTGTGCACTTCCCCAAAGGAAAAAAGGTCATGAAAAATAAACAATCTGAGTGAATTCAACACAAGACAGCCCAGGTAGCTCAACTAAAGATATCCATGATAGAGAACTTCCAGAACTACTTCCAAAAGTGGCAAGAATGATGGCTAAGTATGTGAGAATCAGGGGAGAGTATTTTAAGGGGGATTAGTCGTAATGTGTTCTTTGCTGTAATAATAGTTTCTTTTTTGAAATGAACTCCTTGTCTGTCATGTATTATGGTACAATCAGAGAGAGACAGAGAGAAAGAGGGAGCAAGAGACACAGAGAGAGGAAGACAGAAAGAATATCTAATTAAATGGTTGTGTAAAATTGCTCCGATAAAAATTCTAAATGATAGTTTACACTTAAAATAGTTAATATGTAAAATATATAGTTATTACATAGTCTGCATAGAAATCCTTTTCCAGGTGAAGTGTTGATAAACATTTTCTTCCACTCTATAGAGTGTCTCAACTCCACTGCTTGTCTCTTTGCTGTGCAGAAGCTTTTTAGTCTGTCATTGGTTCACTTTATACTTTGCATACATTATGTTAAACTATATCAGCACATAATATGTATTAATGACAATAGTGTCATCACTACAAAGGAATATTTAAGCATATTTATATTTGTCAAAAATATATAGTCATTAAATGATCAGATTGAGATATGAGTTAGGACTATCTTGACAGTCTCCTTCTCCAGTCCTAGATTATGTATGTGTAAAAGCCAGAAATAAACCATAATACCTTTTTCTACCAAGCATTCCCTTCTGAAAAGCTACTTTGTCATATATAATTTCCAAATGCTTACTCTTTTTTCAGATTTATTCATTATTCACATTAATAGTCATAAATTGTAGTTGCTAATTTTTAAAATATTTAAGTAGCTAATAATATCATAAATGTTACCCCAATTTTCCAAGAGAACAAAAAAATCAACCTCTATCAAGCTCACATCAGCAGTATTTCACCCATCATTACAACAGTTACATAATCAATAGCTAGTTTTGTTCCACAGACAACCCCTACTTGTCATGAAATCTAACAGATAAGTTATATGTGGTATATCATAGTAGCAATTACCAGGTAAGTTTATATTGCTTAAAGAATATTATTTCTATTGTCAATAAAGTATAATTTTTCCTAGTCCTTACAATGTTCTCAGTATCCAGCTTCAAATATCTGGTGATATCAATTACTGGAGACAGGTTGAAATATTACACTTTCAACTTCTAAATAGGAATTAAATAAGCAATAAATAGAGTAGCCTAACAGATAACAAGAATTTTAGATTTATAAAAAGCATGCTAAATAACTCTAATTAAATACAGTTATATAGAAGGAATACTCCTACCTTTCTCTGTGTGATAACAGGTGACCAAATCAACTTTTAAAAAGGGTAATAAAATAGAACTCTAAGAGCCTCTAAACCCTGTGTTCCTGAATTCTAATTACTATCAAGGCATTCTGATAAAACTCAACAACTATATATGCTCTTTCAACACATACATCTATTAACATAGCTAAAATTAACTGTACATTTCATCATAATAAATTTGTAAGAATTCATGACAGTAATCCATATAACAAATTATTTTAGTTTAATTCATCTTCAGACTCACTTATAGGCCACATACCAACAGAAAAGTTTCTAACATTCACTTATGAAAAGTAATTCATTACACATGAGATAAAATTCAACTGACAATTATTTAAATATCTTATTGCATTTTTACTACTAGGAACAATTTGAAAAGGTCATTTGAACTAACTGTTATGCAATCTATTTAATGTTTATTCCTAGAAGCATACTATAGTTTTGTAACAACTCAACTAAAAATATGCAATCCTTATAGTCAAAAGAAAAAGGAAAATGTAGGTATGCAGTCATATTTATTGATTTTATCACAGGCTTAATTTGTGAGCCTTTCAAAAGTCCATGAGTGGGCTATGACTAAGGCAGCTTTAATGCTCATAAACATTCATTTAAAATGAGAATTTATTACATATTATGTTTGAGACTCTAAAAATTAGCAGAAGATAGACATAACATGCCTTGAGAACTATAAACTCAGAGCAAGAATTGTATCACACTTGTTTATACACGTGCTCAGAACCAACACCAGTCACTTAGAGAAAGTAGATACTTATCTATCGAAGAAAGTTATGATAGGAAAGAAAAGGAGGAGAAGGAAATAAAATAGTATTGGAAAAATCTCCAAAATATAACTAGAGACTGACAGAACTGAGAGAAAATATTTCATTGTAAAAATAAAGAAACAGGAACATGTTGAACATCTATTAAAATACTATGCTTAAGGCTTAAAACACATCAGACAGGGGAGCTCAGTGGATACTAACTGAAACAAAACACTAGTGTAACTTCAAAACCATACTCAGAATGCAATGCAATATAGTTTCACACTCCAGGAAATACCATCATTATCAGACAAGGGAAGTCTTTTAAAGTGGAACCTGAGTTGAATTTATTTGCTTGTCTAAGCCTCAGTGTCACCACTCATAACACGGACTTCATAGTGTCTACTTTGAAAGGTGTAGTAAAGCTTAGCTTTTCATATGAGACAGAATAATGTGCCCCCTCCAAAAGAAAAAGTGGCATAATTCCCCAGAGCTGTGAAGATGTCATCTTGCATATCTCACAAGAGAGACTTTGCAGATGGGATGGAGTCTACGGTCTTAAAAGGGGAAGATTATCCTGGATCATCCCAGTGGGCCCAATATAATCACAGGAGTCTTTAGCCGAGGTCAGCAAGAGGACTAAAGTGAGAAAAGAAAGCCGTGATGACAGAAGAGAGTTGGGAGTGATGGGCCTGGATGACGGATGAAGGGCCGAGGAGCCGGGGAACGTGGGTGGCCTCCGGAGGGCAGAAAGGGCGAGGGGGAGACTCCCCAGAGCCCGTAGGAGGAGCGCTGCTCTGCCAACGCCTTGATTTTAAGATATCTCTCAGACTTCCGACCTTCGGATTTAAGATCACAAATTCGTGTCGCCTATTATGATTTGTCACAGCAGCAATATGAATCGATTGGGTGCATATAAATACGCATGTTCAGTTTGTGTGTGTTTATGTAAAGCTACATACTCATATACAGCTTGAGTAGAGTAGGTGAATAATATTTTCTTATAGGATTAACAGATATTACCTTACCGAACTTTCCTTACTTTTGTCAGCATAGGGATAAATTAAATAAAATTGGGGGCGAGACTGCAGAAAGACAATATATTTGTCTAAGCATAAGTTAAAACTGCCCAGACAGAGTAGAGAGAAGAGGCAGGAACAGGAAGGAGGGATACCACATAATTAAAAAACCTGAAAACTAGCTATGAAAAAGAGGATGTGAAAATATGTGTTAGTGTCTGGAGTGAAGTTTCTGTGATACGCTAATTTCAATATTAGAAAATTCTGCGGTGGCACATGCCCATAATCCCCACACTTGGAGGCCGAGGCAGGCAGTCAGAGTTTGAGGCTGGTGCGGGCTCCACAGTGAGCTCAAGGCCAGCCTCAGCTGCATGGTGAGATCCTGTCTCAGAGCAAAGCAGTACAAACATACAAACAAAAAAAAATTAGGTTAAAAAAGGACAAAGGGAAAAGCAAGCTGGAAGATTTCATTTTACACCTGGTGCACTTGAAGTGAACCACCTAAGAGCAGGAAACATTTTAGGAAACTTATAAACCCTGGCCCCCAACACACACACACACACACACACACACACACACACACACACATGCAATCCTGTGCTTAAGGCAAGGTGTGAGTCACAGCAATGAGCAGATAGGATCAGAGAGTAGTGTCACCAGAAATACGGCACAAATATGGATACACAGAGCTCAGGGTCAATGAGAAAAGAAGACAACAAAAGTAGCTCTCTCCTCGTAAGTGTGAGAGAGAACCGAAGAGCTTTGCCAAGGCAAACGTTTGGCCAGTAATAATGGCTTGAGGGCAGTCATGGAAGAAAGAAGATATTTAGAATGGAAGCTGAAGTCACAAAAAGAAAAGGAGTGATTTAAAGAAGAAGCCCTTCCAAAGCGTAAGGGAAAAAGATTTTCAAAAGAAGCGTTCTCTGTAAGAATAGTGCCGAATGAAGGTTTTGGCATTATTTGGAATCATTTGTACTTAAATTTCCTTAGGTTTGAAATAAATCTCCATCTCGATTCTGAATATATTATGAAAATATTTTAAATATAATTTCATTGAAATGCAAACTATAATTGTATTCTAGATAATTATATATACAGATATATTTGTATACATGTGCATATATGCAGATATATTATACATACATATATACACACAGATGTTTATGTATTTGGAAGATAACTATCATGTGTGTTCACAAGACAAGCCTAGGTCTCATTCACTTTATTCTACTCTTAGGGTTACTTTTGGTATACTGAATTCCCGGAGATAAATGATCACTTAATGATTTTTTTTCCTTGAAATTAGGAGGAACTACCTAACTATCAGTCATCATGGCTAGTTTGTATACTATTTTTGTTTCAAAATTCATGAGCAACTAATAAATACATGAGACTGTGAAAGCTGGGTAAGACATCACTAGTCAGTCCCCTCAGAGCAGGCAGGACACTAGACCATTTTAATGGAAGAGTGAGGCTATCCCTCTTTATCTGAGTGACTGGAAAAGAAAGCTAAATGCGCAGGCAGATTACATCTGTCACTAACCTCTTTCTCTTTCTTAATTTCTGATGATAGAACACAAATTTAAGTGATTTTATTATTGTATTATTTATTATTTTGACACTATCTATAACACAAGTTTCAAATACCTTATTCCCAGTCATGCTAACACTTTCATAAAGTGTCCCTTGTCTACCTTTCCAGATATGTCACCGAACTACAACTTCTCTCAACTCACTTTATAGAAAACTACAAATAACTATTTTTCATTTAAGTGCCAGTTCCCTTTGCTGCATAATGTTTTCTAAGAAGATCTTCTTTTAATGCATATTTAAACATTACTTCCTAGATAGATTCGGTATGATTATGCCATCCTCTGACCTATCTTACAATTCTGAAGCAATCTCAATTATACCTATTACTGAATTATTTTGTAATGATTTATATACCTGTGGTTTTTTTTTCAGTTACACTGAGTTTTTGAAAGTAGAAGCCATGAGTAGATTTTCAGCTTTTAAATGTCCTTTCTTTTCTTTTGTGGTTCTGTTGAGTAAATACTTAAATATTGAAAGAAGAAACAATGCAATGCCAAAAAAAAATTTAAGTAATATAGAAAGTGAACTCAGATACTCAGTTTAGTTTATAACTGAAGATAATTGTTCAACTGGCCAAAAATGTTTCCTAATATTTTCACAGCCAAAATAAATGAGACTCCATCATTTCATGTATCACAAGTCCAGACTGATAAACTTAACCAAATCATACATTCGGTTGAAAGTCAGGAAATTACAGATATCTGGCCACCTGTGACCCATAAAATGACAGTTTCCTATGGTCCATCTGATTTAAATGTCCCTCTGTTAATCAAGTCCTATGGAGAAACCAATGCTGTAAAACCAGACCTTAAATCTATGCTCAGAAGAAACACAGTCTTCAAAATTTACTTACAAGCCAGAACATTCCTTCCACAGCCTGCAAACATCAGCTGGTTCTACACTCAACACACTAGTTTACCAAGGAACTAAAAAGAGACTGTAACAATAGAACAGAAACAACAGAAGCTTCATGGAAGCCTGATTGTCAGTGAGTTCAATGCCAGCTCTGCTCCCTGATCTGTCATTTCCTCTCCTCCCAGGAGGCTATTTCACTCTGCAGTTGGAAGGCAGAAGCGAACTGCTCTCTCACCCCACAGGCTTTTACCTGCAGGAATAGCTC
Source organism: Thryonomys swinderianus (assembly GCA_004025085.1). Classification (NCBI taxonomy): domain Eukaryota; kingdom Metazoa; phylum Chordata; class Mammalia; order Rodentia; family Thryonomyidae; genus Thryonomys; species Thryonomys swinderianus. Next base: position 9,227 of record PVIC010024753.1, read on the forward strand.
CACCTGACGCCTGCAGTTACCGCACCGCGCGGAGGACTCCGTTCACTTCTTACAGCTTCTTCTAGCTCATTTCCTGCCTGATGCACATGAAATATTGGAATATTAAGGCTGCAGAAGGAAAAACCTAAGGTTGACCGTTTCTCTCTATATATAAACTTGCAATTTGCATCCCTATGCATACCAGGAGATTATTATCTTGAATATAAATATATTTCTGAAGTACTTACTACCATTTATTCTAGATATTATTTTTTCTTGTTATTTTTCAGCTCTCACAACTGACAGATTACACTGAGTTTTCGGAGAACATGAAGAGCTACTGTGATCATAGCTGAGAGTAAATCTTACACTTTCTTGCCAGAAACAGTATGTATATATATATATATATATATATATATATATATATATACATACATACATACATATACATACACCATTTGCTCAAAACTCTATAAGGCATGGTGCCACTAATTGTATTACATCTCCGGTATCTATGGGTGTATGTATAAATGCAAACATTTTTCTAGATGAGGAGCACAGTCTAAAATTGAACAACTACAAAATACAGTAGTCACAATTCAAATATGATGTTTCCAAATTTACATTCCTAATTATAGTACTATAAAAAGCACGTGGATGAAGTAACAGATGGATCCTGGGTGCAAATGGACTATCCATGTATATAGAAACATGTTACGATCTTAGGTTTTTGGTAAAGCTGCATTTCAAATGTTAAATTCACCTCAGCCTCTATGTCTAAAATGTCAAAATTGTGACCATTTTACAGCAAGACGATTACAAATACATATACTGCAAAGATACGACAGGTAGAGGGAACAAAAAGTTATTTCCATGTAATATAAAATGAGCCTTTCTATTTCTGAGGGAAATAAAGGGCAAGAAAAGATAAATAATGTTGAGGAAAGAGTGAAGAAGACAGGAAAACTCAGAGGCTTATCTCTACTTAAATAGAGTGCTCACTATGCCATTGTGTGTGACATTTGATTCTTCCTCAATCCATACATCTGCATCTACTCTGTGTGTGCACACACGTGTATACCTGTATATTTGTACACACTTGAGTATGCACATGAGGCCTGTGTGTGTGAAATGAGGTCTACCATACCTTATTTAACTTAAAGGTGTAAAACTTGAAAATGTTCAGATGGCTCATTTGAAACAAAGGAAAGATCAGTTTGCTCAGTGTTCTGTGAGTAACTCTTGTCTTAAGATGTGAGCAGAACTTCAGGGCTTCTTGGGCTTCACAGACGACCCCACTCCTTGGGCACACATACCATGATGCTATGCGCTACCACTATGTTATAACTGTTCCTAACCACCCTGTGAATGCAATCTGTCTCCCAGTGTAATCCTGAGCACTCAGAAGTAAAAATATAAATATAAAATCAAGACATTGTTTGGTAATTTCTTCACTAAGACACAGTAGGTCAGTGTGCATATTTCATAATATATAGTCTTTATTTGGAAACATATTGTTCTTGATTCTTTTTCCTTCTTGTTCAATTCAGTCCAGTTCCACATTAGTTTTGGCTAATTGTTAGCATCTATTAATAATGAATGACTGCATGTGCCTGTGCCAATCCTTGTAAATTTGGGTTCATTTTGTGTTCTTGTTCAGAATATCCCCAAAATACACTTTTGTTCATTTCAAACCAATAGTCAGAACTAGACAAATCCCAGAGATCTATTTTCTTTCATTTTACCACTGATTTACAAATTCACTTCAGCCTATGAAACAACACATATAATCAAAACTTGTGTCTGTCAGTAGATAACTCCTTAAATTTAGGAAAACAGCCAACTAAACCAGTTTTTTAAACCACCAGTCTTAAGTCTAGTTTAAATCGTCTCTGTTTGGTTTATCTTAACCTAGATCTGAACATATTTTGTTGATTTTCCTGTAACCAACTTTGTTTCCTTTACTTTCCAAAAGAATTTTTTAATTTATTTCTCCTTTTCAAATATTGTTTGATATGTAAGCTATAAATATTAGTGGCTTAGAGGATGAGTTTTCAAGACAGATGATTGATTTTACATTGTGCTATTTGTCTTCGCTGAGGACCTTTGAGGCAGGTAGCTAGCCAGCCTGCCCCTCCAATTTTTTAAGTTTTAAACGAAGACTTGCAAACATAGTGAAAGACTCTGATGAAAAGTGACTGGAAGGCAATGTAAAAATGTTTCCTATTATAGTCCCTCGGCATGTCTGCAATCGAAAAATGCTTACTTTCTCTTTTTGCTGTTTTACAGTATTCTCTTGTGTTCACTTGACCTACACACGCACACATGCACACACACACACACACACACACACACACACACACACACACAGAAAGCAAAATGCTATGAGCACACCAAGTCTCAAAATAACTGACATACAAGTCTACCTCATGACCTTACTTTAGTTTCAAGAACACATCTAAGGGTTTAACAACTCTGAAGGAAGTTCATAAAAATGTGCTTTAAAATTGTTAACCAGTTTATAAGGGAAAATGATTAATTTTATTAAATACTTTAACACTAAAACAAAAGTACTCAGTGATTCTAAGTAAATATTTCTGAACTTTAAACCTGAGAGCTTAAATAGAGGATATCATATAGCATTTGCATAGTCTAGGTTTTATCCCTAGGATTGAGAAAAAAATGGTATATCTATAACATGTCACCAAAAGACATAATGTTTGAACATATGTTTGTTGATTATTTTGACTTACACTATCAAAATAATAAAATTAGATTACATAAATAAGCTTATGTAATGCCATAGTAAAATAATTTGTTGTTTTCATTGCATGTTATGTATCAAGTACTTTTTGCTTTTGCCTTTTTTTTTTTTTTTTTTTTAGTTTTTTGAGACAGGGTCTCACTTTGTAGATTAAGCTGGCTCTGAACTCACTATGTAGCTCAGAATACCCTTGAGCTCATGGCAATCCTCCTGCTTCTGCCTCCCAAGTGCTGGGATTACAGGTGTGAGCCATCACGCCCAGCATTATAATATGGGGTACTGGGGATTGAATGCAGGACATTGCACATGCTAGGTAGGCACTGGAAACACTGAGCTAAAGCTCCAGTCTTGCAGCAAGTATTTCTTATGTCAAGTTATAATCAACCTGAGTAGTCAAATTTCAGTGTACATTCATATAGTGTTTATTAAATCAATTACTTATTTTAATTTCCTTTACTTAAGTATTTCATCATATCTGAAATATAAAAACAAAATATTCCAAACTGATTGTTTAAAAAAATATAATGTACATCTTTGTATTCCAAAAACTTTAAACTCTATGATATGAAGCAGATCTTGCTGGCATATTTTAATTTTGTGAAGGACTACTAGCAAAAAAATAAATGTGTATGGTTTCAAAGATTTGGGGTCATTCTCACCTTTGTGGCCATTGGCCACATTCTTTTAACTAGAATATAAGAGTCATAGAGCCATGTTGTAAATTATTATGATATTTTCTATAATCAAAATTAGGAAGCAAAGCATGCATTTAAAACTAAACTATAAAGCAGAAAGTAATTTACACAACACAAAAGAGACACACAGAGGGAAAGAGGGAGGGCTTCTACATAGGATTTAAAATTTAAAAAAAAAAAAAACAGAATATGTTTTTTTGACCTTACTGGAAGGGGACAGGTGTCTGGTGGAGCTCACAAACTCGGAAGCAGGTATTGTTAGATGAAACCGTCCTGACGCTCTAATAGAAGGTTACGCATTTGCAATGGCAAGTGCCTTGAATCTCACACCCTAGAGCTGTTAGTGCTAAGTAATTACACAACTGCCTTTCCAACGATGAGGCCCCATCTCTGCGCTTGTCCCGTTCCCAGTGGAGAATGTCTTGTGAAGCAAAGAGCAGCTAAGGGACTCAAGGGGAGGAAAACACATACCATAAAATATAATTAAAACTTGTGGAGGCTGCATATGACAAGAATAACCATAAAAAAACAGATACAAACCAGCTGGCTGTTAACAACTTCTGAGTTATAAAAATCTTAAATCTGCTGTAAAGCACTCAATTCGATTTACATAACCACAGAGCTGACATTCCTTTTAGGCTCTTCTGTTGGGGATTTTTTTTTGACATGTTTTAAGGCAACATAAAAAGCAATTGTGAAAAGAAGACATGTATCATCTTACACAGGAATGAATTCTTGCCTAAGACTGGACTTTAAAACTTTTAATCTGAACCTCTTTCCCTGAACTGGAAAATATATTTAATGGACACTGGCTGTCCGATTTTACAGCATTATTCTTCAGATACCTTCATTTCTCATAACATGGATTCTTTATTCTCCATGTTACGTGGTGTGTATGTGAGTCACTAGCATTACACAATTTCAGCTCAACGGTATCCATCTAAGAACCAATATCCACGGTCTGTAAAAGGAGAATAATATTTTGGTCAACCATGACTGAAACAACTATAATTTCTTAGGAACCTAATGATGCAGACAGCATTTTACAAAACTAACACAGCTTGCTGTAGGGAATTAAAAATAAACAAAATAAAATAAAATCAATCGTACATTGAGTGAAGTTTTGATGTATATGTGCTGGCAGCCGAAATTGCCCAGAGCACAAAATGAGCTTTGCTGTTTGATAATTTGCTTGATTTGCTGTGTTGCTACACGCAGGGCATTTTATGCCTGACTTCTGTGTAATGCAGTCACCTGCTTAATGTTGCAAGGGTCATAATTACATGCCTGAGTTTTGAACACACAACCTGTTGATATTTCAGATCTGACATTTTTTAGAGAGACACAGAGAGAGAGAGAGAGAGAGAGAGAGAGAGAGAGAGAGAGAGAGAGAGAGAGAGAGAGAGAGAGAGAAAGGTTTAATTATTTAAAAATATTTCTGGGAACAATTAGAACAAGAGTTAGAACATAAAACCACTCTGTTTTCATGAGGAATAAGAAAAGCAAGCATTTTGGGGTTATGAGATAGCAAAGGCTTCTTAAACACTCTCACTGGAAAGAGCGGGGCATGGAGTTATGGATGAAAATTCTCATTAAAATTTTTGAAACAATTTTGAACAGCCAACCTGAGTCCCAAATTTCTTCCTACGTGAAAGGAGATTGTATATAGCATAAACAAAAACATTGGGAAATAATTGAACATAACAAATAAAAGTTTAAAGTAAATGTCTTTAAAATCTTTTCTGTTATATCAAAGTTACTTTTTCATGTTTTGTTGCTCTGGAAACCACAGTAATCTTTTTACTCTCTTAGCACCTGTAATTATTTAAAACAAAAATTACCATAAAGCAAAACAGATCAAACTAGGAGAATCCATAATTGGTTCACATTTAGTCAATAACAAAGTTTAAGTAAAAACTAGAAATTCAAATAGAAATTTTTGGTGTTCAGGAATGAATGTATAACAGTTTGGGAAGTATTGCAAAGTATTGAAAATAATGAAGAGACAAGATTATTACATAAGAAAATGTAAGCAAGACGAAAAAGATAACATTTTAAACTTCTTTATATGTTTTTCCTGGTAGCTTATTCAATATAAAACTCATACTAAGTCTTATAAAACACACACACACACACACATATATATATATAAAATTACATTTTAGTTTTGTTACATAGCATATTTACCAAATACGCATTTGATCAGTAGAAAATGTCTTAGTAAATAGCTAAATTTTCTGGAATTTCTTCTATAATTTCATTTTCTATTAGGTAAAATACAATGTTTCTTTTTTCGTTTTTGCTCAAGTATATTAACTACTAAAGTATCATGGTAAAAGAATATTACATTAACTATGTATTAAAATATTATAGCATTTGTTTGTGATTATAGAATACTATTTATAAATAATCACATATAATGAGACGGAGTGATCAAATGTATGGATGTCAATTTCAAAATACAGATTCAACAGTGACACTGCTCCTGTACACTATGGAAAAGGCACGTAAACTCATAAGTGACGTGTGTCCAAAACAAAATATCAAATGAAGAGTTTTAGAGAAAATATGTCTCCTTAAATTTACTTCTAGTCATAGGCCTATTAAGTCTTTCGATTAAAAGTTATAATAAAGATTTTAAAATATTACTTAAACATTAAATGAATCCCTTCAGAAGAAACATAGGAGGGGGTAATTAAAACATTCCTTCCAGCCAGGCGTGGTGGCTCACGTCTGTAATCCCAGCCCTCGGGAGGCAGAGACAGGAACATTGCTGAGTTCGAGACTTGCCTGGGCTACATAGTGAGCTCAGGGCCAGCCTGAACTGCAAAGCGAGACCCTGTCTCAAAAAAATAATAGATAGATAGATAGATAGATGATAGATAGATAGATAGATAGATAGATAGATAGATAGATAGATGATAGATAGATAGATAGATAGATGATAGATAGATGATAGATAGATAGATAGATAGATAGATAGATAGATAGATAGATAGATAGATAGATAGATAGATAATTAAAAAAAATAAAACATGCCTTCTAATCTTCCAGTGACACATGGTTGCACACAGCACAGTGGGTGATTATTTGGAAGATCAACCCCAGTTTTTCTGATTCATACATGGCACACATTCGTCTAGCTGTGTTCTCTGTTAAATATTCAATATTGTGGGCTGGGAATTTAGCTCAGTGGTTCCGGGGTCTCCCTGACAAGCGCAAGGTACCGAGTTCCATCCCCAGTAACCACATACCACAGTGCCAGGTGTGGTGGCTCATGCCTGTAATTCCAGCACTCGGGAGGCAGAGACAGGAGGGCTTGCCCTGAGTTTGAGGCTAACATGGGCTATATAGTAAGGGGAGGGCCAACTGAACTACAAAGCAGACTCTGTTTCAAAAAAAAAATCAATATTGTGATTCCACATCACAGTCTTCATAATTTGTAAAACCCTTTCTAGTTTTCAAAAATGCAATTATTGCACTTAGTTTTTATATATCAGTATCATTCAAATAAAACTGAGTCGAAGCATATTCATTTCAAGCACATATAAAATACCATTTTCCTCAAGGAAAATGTGACAATAATCACTTACAAAAGATCATTAACATAAACTTTGATTTTCTTTTTTGTCTTTAGAAAGCATGCACCACTTTTTATCACTATGCATCTTGGTACCTAGGACTTTTTACTTTTAATTATGATTTGTTGAGTGACAGTATCATTCACATTTCTAACTCAGGGTGAATGTTAGTGGAACAAGTAAATAATCTCTAAAGTGTGTATTTCACAAATTACTTTTGAAATAGTGATGAATATTTTAGGATAATAAATATAAAGTATTTGGTTCAACTTGCTCACAGCGTTAAGATATTATATTATGGCTATAAACCTGTTACTTAAGAATTAAGGATGAATGTGATTGTGTACCTAAATGCATTTTTAACTTTTTCTAAAAAAATTATTACAAATAAATTAAAATTGAAGAGTAGAGATAATACTTCCATAGTATCAATCAGTTATGTTTTTTTTAATTTTCTATAAACAGAACTTGGCTTCTATTAAAAATGAGTTTCAGTAACAACCTTGATATTTAAAATGTTTTAATAAACATAAAAAGAGGAGAAATCAAAACATCTAGACTCAGAGGATAGCTACTTCAAGTCGGGGAAATGGACCCTGGGTTTGTATAAAGAACATATACAGATCTTTAATACAACAGTGGTCTGCCCCCTGGTAGAGGGAGAGCTGTAGAAATAAGTCAGAGGTTAACAACTGAACAAAATGTTACTGAAACATTCATATATAGAAAAACTCGTGTTCAGAAATTTAAAGTAACTGTCAGTGTCATATAAGTAGTGAGTGGCTGAAGTTAATCAGAGAACCCTAAATAAAGATATTAATCTTAAATAGAGCCAACTACTAGTTCTCTAATTCTTCTAGGATTTAGAAGTGAATATAAATAAGAAATCAATATTATAAGGCTAGGGGTGTAGATCAGTGGTAGAATAATTGCCTGTCCTGTGTGAGTTCTAGGTTTGATCCCTATACCACAAACAAAGAGAAAGAAGCAAGAAAAAAGAAAGAATGAAAAAAGAGAAGAAGGGAGAGGTGGAAGGAAGGAAGGAAACAAATATCATATAGTATTTTATTGAGAAAATTCTTTATCAGTTACTAAATTTATTTGGCTACCTCATCTAAAACATGATAGGCACACTTGGCAAGTGTCCCTAAGTAAGATCCAGCAATACTCACATACCCACATAGGTTTTCAAATTTAAAAAGGATTTAAGTACAGGGCTAGCCTAAACTACAAAGTGAGACCCTGCCTCAAAAAAAAAAAAAAAAAAAAAAAAAGAGGATTTAAATAAGTCAACAACAGAAAAATATATGTTGAGGTTTTATTCTCAGACATAAGATCATAGTTAGGTTGCAAATACTAAATGCTATTGTAAAAAAAAATATTCTCTTGTGTGAAGTAGATTGGTGAATACATGTCAAAAAAAATCATGATCAAACCTGGCATTTTTGTTGACAGACTTTGTAGTGAGGCCAAAGGTGTAATTAGGCCAGAAAATTACTTTCTCACGACTAGAATTGTTCCCTTCAGGTCTTGAATTATCAGTCCAGAAAATTTCATTAAACACTAAATTCACTTTAAGATAACTGTCAAAATTAAGCGAGGTGAGTCAAGGTCCTAGTACTCAAATCTCTCATTTAGATTTTGAGATTCAATATAAAATAAAAATATTATATGTCCATTTTTCTATGAAGACCAAGCTTGTGAATTTCAGAAACAACCTGTTTCTTTGAAAAAATAGGATAATGCAAAATGCCCAAAATAAATGTAGAATTTGAAGTGATTAACAGACAAAAACAGTTGAAGTAACTTATATTTCCTGTTCATTGAGATCTTGACATAAAATTTGGTAAAAAGCAAATTACTGTTACCACACATGAATTTATAAATGAAATAATTATAATGATAAAATTATGGAATTCATTATATTTGCTTTTATATGGTTGGGAGATGGGTATTTATGAATTATTGATTTGCCACATTTCATAGATAGGTGAGCAATAACAGTTTTAACAAAGGGAAAATATATGACAATAATGTTTTGCAAATTATATCAAGTAACTTAGTGCTTGATGTTGCACACTATTACTTATAATTCTTGGAGCCAAATTGTCTGTCAATTGTTATATTGCTTGGATGAAATAATATATCAATTGCAGAAATAATAATAAAAGACTTTCTACTAATGAGGAATAGGGCAAATGAAAATATAAGAGTGAGTGATTAATAAAAGTTAAGAAATTAATTTTTAATTATTTAGGATAAAATAGTATGCTTGGGGCTTACTGATAACATGATTTTACATTTGACTACATTAAAATTCAGAAATAACTCTAATAGCATTAAACATTTGTCAGTTAATTAGCACTACATCATTCTACCAAGTACAGTGTAACAAGAAAAGTGAAACAGATTTTTCCATAAACACTCAAAGTGATAGTCAGGTCAGCAGTAAGTCAAATGTAACACATTATTAGGAATTAAGCTTATCACAAATTTTGAAATACAGTTTTTAACATCTCTCACACCATTCCTTTCCTACCTCTGTCATAAGACACCAAAAGCATGAGACTAAACATAAAAATGCTTTAAGTTAGAACTATTTTTAAAAAGTCTTTTAGATACCTATCAAGATTGAGATAATTACAGTATTTTTCCAAAAATATAATAGTGCACAGCAATAACTAGAATACCTACAAGAATTTTACTTAACTGTCCAATATCTGAATTGTATTGAGTTTTCTCAAATTAAAATTAATCACATTAATAATAATTTGAAGCAATTTATTAAAAGTTGACTGTGATTAAAAGAAATATCTTTATTATAGCTCACCCTATTTTTATTCTGCTCAAAATATAATTGTTACCTAGAGAGATTAATGGATTTCTTGGGAACACCAGAGATGATATAATGAAAATAAGATTTATAATCATTTAGCCCTGAGTTCAATGATCAATTATGTCCTTTGCTTTAACTTAGGCATTATTTAAATTTTGTGTCTTAATTTATTCTTCTGTAAAATAAGACGAACAATATCTCCTTTGTATTGTGATATATAGTAAATTATGAATTAGCTGTTTGCAAAGCTCCTACCATGCGATGATTGCTCAATAAATGTTTTGAGTCTCCTTTATTTTAACAAGTTATTATATTAATTAAATTATATTAAACTTAACACATTAATCAGAGACTGCTAACACATGAGAATATACTTATGAAAAAGATAGGAATATTGATGTCTTTTCTAAAAGTTGGAAATTTTAAAAACTACATGTATCTGATAAATTATCTTTGTTTCTATCCATTGTATAGGAGCTATAGAGAGTCAGCAAAAGGGAGCATGAGAAATTTTTCTCATGCTCATGCAAATTTCAAGTATTTTTCCTCGTAAATGTTTCATTTATTTACTTATTATTTGCTCCTGGTTTGCTTGTTACTGACTTGCTTACAGTAACTGGAGGTTGAACTCAGAGAGCACTGAGCAGCACGCATCCTTTTTTGTTTAATTTTTAATTTTAAGACAGGTTCCAACTACACTGCCCAGGCCAGCCTTGGACTTGCTTTTAAGCTGCTTCACCCTCTGGTGCAGGGGAACCTAGAGGTGTGAGCCACCACAACGCCTCTCCCAAAGCACAAGCTATAAATCCAAATAAATTTTTAAAAGATATTTTCTTAAAAAAATTACATTTCCTCTCAGTATGTTCAATGAGTTTATCATTCTGTAAAACGCTAAATTATAAGAAAATAAAAGTCACCTGAAAATGTAATGACCATTAATGAAAAAGATAACAGAAAAATATGACAGAAAAATAAAGAATCAAGCTAGTTAGTACACTATAGTTGAAATATAACTAATATTGAATATAACTAATAAATGAAAAGTGAGGCAGCTACTGAGGAAAATCTCTATGTACAGATTTTTGCTTCCACATAGAATTGAAAGAAATATTTACTCATGAAAGACTGTAAAAAGTTATTTTCACTAATGTTTTCTAATGGAAATTGAAAACAATTCTCTACACAGCTAAGATCTTACTTTCTAACTCTCTGATTTTTTACAGAAAAAAAGAAGAAAGATGGGGAGATACTGGTAGCCTTATATTTAATTATAACTCTGAAATTTAAGACATTAATTTCCTTGACTTAAAGCCAAGAACAGCAGTGGCCTAGGTAAAACTGGCTGGGTAAATCATCAATACATGGAAGGAAAACTATGTCAGACTGCTGTTGAAATGATGGAATGATATGTTAATAAGTCACGATGTTGACCACTTTTATGATATATTTAAAGAAAACTCAAAAGAAACAACCTCCCCTTTAATTAAAATAACCACACTGGTTTTGAAAGGAAATCCATATTTCTAAAACTTCTACGTTCCAATCATTGTCTCTCATTGATACGTATAGAATTTTATTACAGATGATTGATGGGAACTCACTGTAATTTTAAAAATTCATAGAATATTATTATGTCATGAAATTCATGCTGAGAAAGCAATTGCTATTATAAATCAAAAAGACAACTCATATGGACAGGTCATATGGTAAAAGGTTCTCCTTCGAATGATACCCTTAAATTTAATTTGTTCAGTAAATAACTTAAAGGTTAGGTATAAGTAGCTGAATTTCATGCTCAAACAAATTCAAAATATTATTATAGTATATTCATTTGAATCAACATGGTACTTGGTAGTTCTACTTAAATATTTTCTCTAATATAATTCCTGGTGGGATTTGATTAAGCCATATAAAATAATAGAGAATCTAAAGTGTTTACTGCTTGAACAGATGAATGAAGTATACAAATAAAAGGATGGGTTTTCAAAAGCTTTAAAATGCTAAAGTTCACATGAAAAACAGATGTTTTAACAGGAAAAGAATAGCTGCTAAAATTAACTTCTAGGAAATAATGTCTTACTGAATGGATTATACATTTTATTGACCTTAGTATTGATTATTTTACATGTTTAAAGAGAATCTTGGTATAGCATCATATTTCAAAGTCTAACTGCAGACAACTTGCATTTGCAAAGCCCTCTAAAAAAGAAAAAAAGTATCACAACTCCTCATAAGCTTGTGGCTCAATAAGTTGTTTTTTGTTATTGTTGTTTTTTTGTTGTTGTTGTTTTAGTTTGGTTTGGTTTGGTGTTTTTGAGCCAGGGTCTCCCTTTATAGGTCAGGCTGGCCCTGTACTCACTATGTAGCCCAGGCACACTTCAAACTCAGTAATCCTCCTGCCTCTGCCTCCTGAGTGCTAGGATTACACGTGTGAGCCACCACACCTGGCATCATGGTATGTGGGACTGATTACAGTGGGTATGAGTCACCACATCTGGTATTGTTGTATGTGATTACCGGGATCGAACCAGGGACCTTGCATTTGCTAGGCAGGGGCTAGAACCACTGTGCTAAATCTCTAGTTCCCAGTAAGGTGTTTTCTTAAATCATATTCCCCACATTCCAGGAAAAAAGCTTGGTTAAATAGACAATACATATTAAAAAAGAACTGCCCACAATTGCTGCATTTCTTAAATGCAAATTAATATGTTTTATCCGAAAATATTATTCTAATATGGAATTTGATATATTTTAGGGTATTGAACATGAATCATAAAGTCTATATATGAAGATGAAAAATAATCCCTAACATGCAGAAGGGATTATATTAGAAGAAAACCATTATTTGAGCTAATTGCAAAATATAAAACTAATTTTATAATAATAAGGAAATCATTACAACATGATCCCATAAATAGGGTAAAAAAGCCATTCTTCCTAGAACTGATGTGCTACAACAGAGAAAAAACTTGTATTCTCCAAGAAACAAGGCAGACATTTGCTTTGAAAATCATTCTAATGAAATTCAAAATCAGATATCTTGCTCTGTGACTAACATTATCCAAAATACTTTCTGATACATTAGCTCATTCTTTCTTCACAAAGTGCTATCCACTAAGAGATAAGGCAAACCTCATGATGGATTATAAATGACCAAGTAGGTGTTCCAGCAGCAACTTGATATAGGCAAGTAATAAACAAGAGCTGAAAAAGTTGAATTCACAACTACATAGCAGTAAAACTTTGAATGAGGCTGTTGACATTTCCTCCCTCTTTCCTTCTGCAGTGTTTTATGCACCAATATTTCCTTGTGATGATCAAACAAATGACACCAAATATTATTATTCAAGGTCATTTAGCTCCCAAATCATGAAGAATAAAATGAAAGCCACACTTTTTAGTTCTAAGGTAGACTTGTATCACAATACTATTTTATTTGAGAAATAATCCCTTGTAAAGTGGTGATTCATATCAATTATACTCCATGATGAACTAAAATTAGGAATGGTAATCTCTAGGAATCAAGTTTGTGGCAACTTTAATTATCCATGTGAAATAGCACAAAGATCTTTGAATAGCTTCATCTACCATGTATATCTTTAGGCATATATTGACAAGTGAACATGATAGAAAGCTCTCACATTAATTATACTGTCTACTTCTTTAATGAAGTGCAAAAGTGTTTGTGTAATCCGATTCAATTTATTGGATTAGGTTACAGTTTTATCATTTTGAAAACCAGCTTCATTGTTTACTTTACAATATGTTAATCCATTTCCAACAACTAAATAGCTCAACATAACAGATGTAATCAATTGAAAACAATCGCCATCGTGATTTAGTACCATTCATAATGTGCACATTTCTGAAGGCAATACATACCAACTTGAACATATAACAGGAGCAGTGACATTTCATATGCATAAAGCCTATTTTGCCCACAAACATCAAGTTTATGTCAAAATATCATGTTGTAAAGTTCTGAAAAATAAATATGTAATCATCAAAACTTAGTGTTAAATCTTCTTAGCTTAAATGTCTGTAGAGTACATTCATGTGAAAAAATGATTGTGGAACTAAGACTTTTTATATCACAGCTATACATTTTAAACTGTGATTAATTTTATTTTTAAACCTGGAAAATGACACTAATAATTGTTAGCACTGGCATCAGTATATTTAATTCAATATTTTACCTTAGTCTAGCTTTACCATTTGATAAAGATGTTGCTATACATTTTGTTCTGTGATATCTATGCAGATTCTATACAAATGGTTTTGATTTTTTTAAAAACTCATTTTTATAAAGAAATGCGAATTGAAATGTTTAAATGGTTCAATTGCAGTACGTTTAAAAGGTGTGTTCCTGAAAGTTTCTCCTGACTTTCAGAGATGGGCCTCTTCTTGAATCTTTAGGTTTTAAACCGGGAAGTCAAATTTTTAAAAAAACACAATAAATTCAAAGGTTTTCATTTAAATCACTATAAGCTTTTAAGCCATTTTATTATTATATCTGATTCAGTTTTTTTATTTTATATTTTTATATTTTATAAGCATTTATATATATATTTTAATTTTATATATTATATAAATTATATTATATATATATATTTTATATATAATTAATATATATTATATAAATTAATATTATATATTATATATTATATAAAAATAAAATATATAAAACTTTTATATATAAAAGCATATATGTATATATACATATATATGTAATATATTTATATACTTTTATATAAAATATAACATATTTTATATTTTTTAAGCTTTTAAGTTATTTTATTATTATATCTGATTCAGTTTTTCAGGTTTAATTTTTTTTTAGTTTTGTGTCTTCCTACAAATATTATCACAGCTATGTGTAAAGCTTCCATTTCCTCCTATTAACTTTACAGCAATGTATTTGTATTCACAAAAAAAAGGGCAGAAGAAAACTTCATTTTGAAATCTCTTTCAATTGACACAAGGCGCTTCTTGCCTTGCCACCATCATTGCTCACCCGTGAGCTAATTATCCCACTCATGAGAGACAGTGGAGCAAAAAGGAGCGCGACTGCTTAAAAGTGTGGCTCATCCCTCCCAAAAGTAACCTAAGCGTGGTGGTAAAGCCAGCGCTTTGGGAGCCTGAGTTCAAACTGCACAATTTAGTGAGAACCTTTCTCAACATTTTACATTTTTAGAAGTCTGGAGATGTAGCTCAGTGCAAAGGTAAGTAGATTCAATTGCTACTTACACACACACACACACACACACACACACACACACACTGATTTTTAAAGCCATCCCAAATAACAATGTAAGAGCATAATATAAAACCCTGAAAATGGGTTCCCATTAGCTGGAAAGGCACCAGGCTCAAAATGGAAGAGAATTCCAAGGAAAACAAAATACAGTCATCAAATCGTAATATTGGAAAGGAAGAAGATGATCTCTTTCTTAATACAAAATGACTTTTCAACTTTCCTAACAGCTGTGGTTATTACCAGGGGAAATGAATGGTTAGTAATCAGGGAGGGATATGATTTTTTTTTTAACGTAACTTCTTTTCTGTGCCATGCACAATGCAGTCTATAAAGTAAATTTATTATCAAAGTTATAGTTAACAACATCTTATCCGAGCTTTCTCTGGAACATCCTGGGCAGAAGGAACAATCAAAGTTTTATCCCGAGGGCATTCCGCGCTCAGCGGGAGAGTTCTCTATGTAACAGCACACCTGGATTGGTTCCAGTGCTGAGAACACGGGGAGGGAACCTCAGGGCTTTCACTTCACTGAGCAGGTCCTTAGTGGTAGCTCTCTGCTTCTTCTGGAAGCCAGTACAGCCATCTCTGTAGCTTCTTCGGTCTATCAGCCTTCAGTCTTCAGGAGAGGCCAACACGGCTCTGCTCCCTCACCCACCAAATCCATCCAACCTGGAATACTCTCTTACTTCACACCAGCGTTTCAGGGTCATATCACTTGAAGTGCAGAGTGGAGCGGAATTTCTGTCACCCTTTACCTGGGCTTATATTCCTTATGCTCAGGGTGAAGCAACACTTCCCAGAGTTCTACTACTGTTGGTTTGTATGATCATGAAACCAAATAAAAAACTTCAATGTTTTTTCACATACAATGTTTTCAAATCACCTCTCAAATAAATTCATATGGCAATAAAAGTTTTAGGATACTAAATGCAAAATTGTATTAGTGCCGTGATCTTTCGCCTTTCAAACAGCCATCCTTTGTAATTAGAACATCTACTTCTTTACAAAAGCAGACTGAAATTATGAAAAAAGATTCCTAAGAAGTATGAAAAGAAAAAAATTCCAATACAACATGGTTAAATCCTTCATAATAAAATTAAAACATATAATTTTAAAAAATAGGTTAAGGCGCCGGAGGGTTAGCTCAGTGGTTCTGGCGCCTGCCTTGCAAGCGCAAGGACCTGAGTTCGATCCCCAGTAACCACATATAATGCTGGGCGTGGAGACACGCCCACCAACAATCAACGCCGCATACCACAATGCCAGACGTGGTGGCTCACGCCTGTCATCCCAGCACTCGGGAGGCAGAGACAGGAGGATTGCTGAGTTCGCGGCGGCTTGCCTGGGCACCATAGTGAGCTCAGGGCCAGCCTGAACTACAAAGTGAGACCCTGTC
>PVIC010024754.1:0-25795 GCA_004025085.1 Thryonomys swinderianus
TTGATCCCCTGTATCAAGAAAAAAAATTTCCAGAATTGAAAAGTAAAAAAACAAAAAAAATACTAAAAGAAAAACACCAAGGAAGCATTAAAATTAACACAGAAGATTCATGCAGAGATAGTAGTGAATTATACTCATCAATAGGTCAAATCCCCAGTTAATAAGATCTAAATTAAATTTTTTAAAACATTAATCTCTCACTTGAGATACCCACATTTGATAAAACAAAGGTCAAGTGGGTTTAAAGATAACAGGAATGGCTTTAGGTCACAGGAAGAGCAACACTTTCATGAGGCAGAAGTAAGAATATTATAGGACATTCACATTTAAGAGACTCTGTGACATTCATATGTAAGATTACAGCTCAGGAACTTTCTGAGTGGTAGTTTTACTGCTGTAAACTGTTATGTATGTATGTATGTATGTATTTATTTATTTATTTGAGACTGGGTCTCACTATGAAACTCACACTGCCCTTGAACTCTTGATGATTCTCCTGCCTCGGCTTCCTGAGTGCTGTGATAACAGGTATGGGCCACCACACCCAGTAATACATATATTTTAAAGCATATTTAAAATTAGTGAATTTTGTGTACTAAAATTCATTGAGTAACCTTTCTGTTAAAGAGGACACACACAGTAAAAAGAAAAAGAAAAAACAACTCTAAGTTACAAATGATCTCCACAAAAGGAAAAACACTCCATGTACAGAAGATTCAACAGTGTTATTCAACATGCATTAATTAATTTAGATGAAGGGAAGGAGATGACTGGTGAAGCGTGGTGCTAAAGCCCTGCCAAGCCTGTTTGAGGCCCTGGGTCTGTGTGCACACCCAAATTAGAAAGTAAAGAAAGAAATTATGAAATCACCAATATCAGCAATGAGAGTCACCACTACAGAAAGTAAAATAAGGATCAATTATGAATAACTTTATGAAACCATCCTATCAGATAACTAGATAAAATTCATGGGTCAGATTCATTTCCGAAACAGTCCATATTTTGTGTCCTCAGATTTAACGTGGTCCCAGTCAAAAGCCAGCGGGAATGCAGGAGTGACTGGCACTGACCTTACCAGGCTACTGGGACGCAGGGGGCCCAGGGCAGCGCAGAACGGCAGTGACGGCCAGAGCCCAGTGCTCGTGCCTGCAGAACTGACCGGGAAACCACAGTGCTCTGCGCAGCGTGGGAAGCAGGTACGGGCACCCCGGGAGCCCGGGAGGCAGTTGGGAGGCTGCGGCCGGAAGTCAGAAAGTCCAGGGCTGGCCTGGACAACGTAGTGAGACTCTGTCCGACAGTAAAACCGTAAGAGCTGAGGAGGAATCTCAGAGCTAGGGGTCCAACTGCAGATTGCAGGGGAAAAAAGAAAAAAATATGCAGCACTGGCCCGGCGTCACCACAGGGACGGGACAGAGCAGTGAGCCAGGATTCACCCTAACCCTGTGGTCCGCTTGTGTCCTATGGTCCACAGAGGGGCAAGACCAACAAGCAGGCCCTTTCCATAGAACAGCCTGGGGTAGGCAGGAGGGCGATACACACAAAGCAAAAATAAGCTGACACTTCACCTCGGGCTGTACACAAAAATCAACTCAAAACTAACTGGAAATGTCAAGGGCTTACATTGTGAAACCTTTAGAGAGAAAAGGAGAAAATCTCTGTGACCTTCAGCTAAGCAAACAATCCTCAGATAAAACATCAAAAGTATGATCCTTAAAAGAAAAAATAATACAGCACTTGATTGTGCCAAAATTAAAAAGAGCAGCTGGGCATGCCGTGGGTCTGAAACCCGAGGGCTGCGGTGAAGCCCCGCCGGGACCCCCCACCCAGGGCTCGGCAGGCCTCCCTTCCGCAGTTCAGTCCGCACAGCTGCACCCAAAAGGGAAGGAAGAACAGAGGCAGAAAATAAAGGAAACATCAGGAGATATTTGAAAATTGTACGCTGGCTCAAATATGTGTATCTAAAGATATAAAGGATTTACAACTCAATGACAACCCAGTTAACAACAAGCAATGTAGCCGGATGTGGTACACACCTGTAATTCCTGCACTCTGGGAGGCTGAGACAGGACAGCCACAAATTCAATGAGTCTGAACAATTTAAGGACCTAGCAGGATGCTGCCTCAAAATAAATTAAAAAAATAAAGGGCTGGGGCCAGAGGGTTAGCTCAGTGGTTCCGGCACCTGCCTCGCAAGCGCAAGGTCCTGAGTTCAATCCCCGGAAACTACATACAATGCTGGGCGTGGAGACTCATGCCCACCGGCAGTTAATACCACATACCACAGTGCCGGGCGAGGTGGCTCATGCCTGTCATCCCAGCACTCGGGAGGCAGAGACGGGAGGATTGCTGAGTTCGAGGCTTGCCTGAGCTATATAGTGAGGTCAGAGCCAGCCTGAACTACAAAGCGAGAACCTGTCTCAAAAAAAAAAAAAGGGCTGGGAGGTAGTTCAGGGATACAGCCCTGGCTTCCATCCCCAGAATTGGGAAAAAACTTTTAAAAACGGGAAAGATCTGAGTGGATTTCCACTGGACTGATGATGTGAATAGTGCATATGTGCACGTGAAAAGATGCCAGGCAGCAAGTGCTAGCTGGGCCAGGCAGAGGTCAACAGCCGGCCGGAAGGCAGACTGGAGGTTTCTAAACAGGGCGGGAGCAGAACCCACAGCAGCCCCACTCCGAGGACGCACCCAAACACGTGTCCACACAGGACGCCCACAGCAGCCTCACTCGGAGCAGGAAGTTCAAGCGCAGGTGCCCATCCCCCAGTGCTGGATACTCAAAACCAGGCGAATACACGGACGGAGTCCGATCCAGCCAGGCCAAGGAACAAATACCTGGACACACACAACATGCCAATGAGCTGCAAAACCATGGCAGGTGCCAGGCAGCTGGGGGTGCAGAGCACAGTCGGCCCTCTGAGCGGTAGGGGGCAAAGCCAACGGACCGGCAGGATGGAGTTTCCAGGAGACGCAGACAACCCGACACTGGGGCATGTGGGTGCAGGATGACAGAGGCTCTACAAGTCACTCAGCAGCCAGACCACAGGCCAGTGGGCACATTTCACAGCCACGCAGCTGTTCAGGTGATAGCAAAGTGGCATCAGACTATTTGATAACTCCAGATGCACCAGGGGCCATAAAAACTACAGGTCACCATTTCTAATGCCACAAGTCAGCGGGAAATAATCCAGAGGGGCTGACGAGGGCTGAGCCCCGCCCTGCCCCAGGTGAACCCCAGACAACCTGCTCGGTAACCTAAAGGAGAAGCAGGACCACCAGAGACACATGACACTGGGTCAGTCCAGACAGGGGCTGTACAGAGCACGCAAACATCCAGTTGAAAAGCACTACTCCCAAAGGAAGCAGCAGCACACACGTCATCCCAGCACCTCAGAGGCTGAGACAGGAGGACTGCATGAGTTTGGGGCCAGTGTGGGCTACATAGTGATTTTAAGTCCAGCCGGTACTACAAAATGAGACCCAACAACAAAAAGATGGCCCAACGACAAAAAGAACAAAACAAAAGCACAACAGATTGGACACCATAAAAACAGGCAGATCATTCGTGGACAAGGGCAGCCGAGCCCTTGAGATGTGGCTAGCACCGCCGAGGAGAAGCAGTTTATGCTTCACCAGGTTAATGAAAACAGAAACAGTGTGGCTAGGGGTGACAGCCAGGGCAAGTCAGCCCGCTCTCCAGACCAACCGCCTGCAAGCCAGGTCCCGGCTGCCCCGGCTGCCCCGGCTGCCCCGCAGAGTCATTTGCACCTGGTGGAGCCGCCGCTAACTGAGCGCGCAGGGCCTCAAACACCAAAACGCACTCTCACCTCCTCCTCTTCTTCTGAGCCGCTCTCTTCACTGTCTGACCGCGGTGCCACTTCGTATCTAGAAAAACCACCAGCATTTCAATACTAACCCCCTCAGAACCCGCAGGAACCTTCCCCGGCCATCCAGCCCAGGACCCAAATGCAAGCAGTCGCCCCGGGGAAGCGCCTACGCACCCCGGGTTCATCTCCAGCCAGGCCTCCAGCTGCCCCGCTTTGGGCGCGTCCGTGCCCGTGAGGATCTTGCCGCTCTCCACGTGGATCACCTTCACAGGGAGGTCGCTCATCTGGCTGGTCTCATCCAGAGGCTGAAAGAGAGTTGCCGTGTGAGTGAGAACCCAGGGTCTGCACGCCTCAGGCCTCTCGTGAGGAGCGGGCCAAATGGCGCCAATGGGCAAGTGGCCCAACTCTGCTGCCAGGGCACAAGTAAGCTGACCTCATGGGAAGCCTTGGTACCTGCAGGGAGACAGTGAACCCCACCAACCGAGGATTAAAACATTAAAAAAAAAAAAGACACCTCATAGAACAGCTTTTCTCCTGTTCACTGCTCCCTCAGCAAAACCAAGGCATGTGCCACGTGGCATGCCGTGGGGCACAGTGTGCAGTTTCTCACACGCACTTCTAGGTGAACACCAGGAGTCGACTGATGCTCTTCGCTGCCCTCTCCCACAGCTTCCCACGGCTCCTCCAGGTTCTCCTCTTACACGCTGCCTCTGAAGCCTTCCCCAGGCCCTCAGGCTTCTGGTTCCAGCTGTGGGAACTAGTTCCTCTTTTTTTTTTTTTTTTTTCTGTTTGGAGACAGGGTCTCGCTTTGTAGTTCAGGCTGGCCCTGAGCTCACTGTGGTGCCCAGGCAAGCCTCGGACTCAACAATCCTCCTGCCTCTGCCTCCCGAGCCGCCACCCCCAGTATTGTATGTGGTTACCAGGGATGGAACGAGGGACCCTACGCTTGCTAGCCAGGCTCCAGAACCACTGAGCTAAATCTCCGGCTCCTCTTTCAGTTTGCCTTCTCTCTGGTGCCAAGAATGGAACCCAGAGCCTCACACATGCTAAGCACAGGTTCTCCCACTGAGCTGTGGTCCCAGCCTGGGCAATGTTTAAAAACTAAAGCTGATGCCGTGGCAGCAAGCATGAAGTCCTCACTGGAGAGACACACAGTGCACAAACACTCTCACAGGGATCGAAGTTGTCGGTGTAACCTCAGTTTCCACCTCCCGGATCTGATACTGCTATACCTGTTACCGAATATGCTGCCCTGGCCGCTGTCACTGCTGCTGCCCACACCATGGAGGGACACCGTCTGCATGTATTCGGAGTCCCTTAAGAGCCGCCCAGGAAGGGGACCTGCACACAGCCCCATGCTGGGATCTGGGGGAGGAGCTGCACACACCGGTGCCCTGATCGCCATGAATGCTCTGCAAGAGGCTCTGCAGGCCTATTTTTCCAAATACCCTCAGATGAATGAAAAGCCAAAGCCAGGAATGAGGGCAATTGCCAAGGTGCACCAAGCAACACTGCCCATCCCTGAACAGGAAAGGCACCACGCGAACAGCTCAGCACAACTCCCTCCACGCACCACTACACGGCAGGACTTGCTCCTGGGTCCCCTGTGGCAGAAGGGCCTGTGCCATGATGATAAGAGCCAGTTCCATAATGTGACTCAATGTGATATTTCAAATAAAGTCACTTGAAATAAATATCAGATTTAAATGGCACAGAAGCCGGCCTGGAGAAAGCAGGGTCCATGTGCTGTGGACATGCTGTGTCCCCTTGATCCCTGCTTTGGAGCCCTAACCTAGGGATATCACCTGGAGATAGGGCCTCTGGCTGCAATTCAGTGGCAGAGTGATCTCGTGGGGGGGGGCGCTGGTCACGAGAACGGTGCCCTGGGAGTTACACAAGGACTAGGGAGAGGGCGCTTGGCTCACACAGGCCTCCAGTCAATCTGCAGCCTGAGAAGAGGGCGATGAGAGCAGGGATTCTGTGCTTCCCCAGGGCCACGCGGCAGGGCCAGCCATAACCCAGGAAGGAGTAGGGGGCATGTCACACCTGTTTAGCTGTCCTCCCAAAGCCAGCCAGTCACAGACGGTGCTTTTCAGAGGTGGCTGGATCTAGTGTGTGACACTGGGGTTGAGGGTGTGTGGTTACCAACTGGTCTGGCACAACTCTGGATAATGGGAAGGCCCTCCCTGAGTGTGGGCACTGCCTGCCCTACGGGTTCGCAGCCTGGACAGGATACAACAGAGGGATGGCTGCTTCTCGTTTGCTGCTGTGTACTTTGCTGCCCTCAGCCCTGCATGAGCTGTTTCTCCTCTGTGATGCCCTCTGCCATGCAACCCTGCCTGGGAGCTAGCCGACTGTGGGCTGAAACCTCTGCAAACTGTGAGCCAAATAAACCTCTCTTCCTTTAACCTTGACTATTGGGTATTTTATCTCAGCAACAAGAAAAGTGACTGAAACACAGCATGTCCAGGATAGCACAGTGACTGGCCTGACTGCGTGTGGGGTCACAGATATGCTGCCTTGACCGCTGTCACTGCTGCTCCCCACACCCTGGAGGGACAACGTCTGCATGTGTTCATGGGTGATTCAGCATCACCCAATGCAGCAGGTCACACAGAGACCCAGCACCTCCATAGGGTAGGAGCCCTCAGATGAGGGGCCTCACAGCCACAGGGCAGAGCATCTGCATGACAGTGACTCCTGGCAGTAACCAAAGCACTACCCACCTCACCCCACACAACATCTGAGCATAAAACAGACCCCCAAGGGCCGGAGATTTAGCTCAGTGGTTCCAGTGCCTGCCTTGCAAGCACAAGGTCCTGAGTTCGATCCTGATACCATATACAATGCTGGGCTTACCAGCAATCAATACCACTTACCACAGTGCTGGGGATGGTGGCTCATGCCTGTAATCCCAGCACTTGGGAGGCAGAGACAGGAGGATTGCTGAGTTGGAAGCTTGCCTAGGCTACATAGTGAGCTCAGAGCCAGCCTGAACTACAAAGCGAGACCCTGTCTCAAAAAAAAAAAAAGCCCCTCCCCCGAGCCTTGATGTGGAAAGTGGTCCAGAACACCCACCAGATGAGAAAAGTTCACCTAAGCCCAGCTTGGCCCACTGTCCCCAGGCCCAGAGGTCAGTGGAAGCGGGTCTTGGGAGCATGTGTCACAGTCTAGACGTAGGCGTGCCCAGACTCGGGTTCAGGTGCAGCCTGGTCAGAAGAGCAGCTCGCTGGGCTGTGACCTGCAAGGAAGTACTCCTGTCCCTGGCTCCTCCTTGCTATTCCTGGCTGGCCTGGTAATACAGCTATCCCCCACAATACTGTTTTTGCCCCACTGCCAGCCACTCATGGACTGGCTCTTCTAAAACTGTGCACCAAAACAAACTTCTTATTTAAATTACAAGAGGTCAAGTGCCGGGTGTGGTGGCTCACGCCTGTAATCCCAGCACTCAGGAGACAGAGACAGGAGGATTGCTGAGTTCAAGGCTTGCCTGGGCTACACAGTGAGCCAGCCTGAACTACAGAGTGAGACCCTGTCTCAAAAAAAAAAAAAAAAACCTAAATTACAAGAGCTCAGGACTTCATCCCAGCGATGGAAAGGAAACTAACAGAGCACGTTTCATGTCACTGTTCAGATTCTGTCTACAAACAGGTATCAGAGCATGGTGGCACCATCTGTGATGCTGGCACTGGGGGAGGCTGAGGTGGGAGGATGTCAAGTTTGAGCCCAGCCTGGGGAATAGTGACTTGGCAAGTCCATGACTCACAATTTTAAAAGGCAGGTGTGGGTGTGGGGTGAGGTAAAGGTGTAGCTCAGTGGTCACACGCTCCCGAGGACACCTGGGCTCCATCCCCATGGGGGACTGGAGGCATCCCTGCAACCCGACGGTCTCAGTGCACGTGACTAGCAGAGCACGTGTGCACAGCAATCTCCTCACAAACCTGCCTGCTGCGAGGGCTGAGAAGCGCTGCGGCCCAGTAGCAATGTGCCTCCTCCAGAGAGTGGCCTTCTGCAGTGGGAGGGACCTGGACACGGGTGGGGAGTGGCAGGGAAAGCTGCCTGGCCCACAGGGAAGGAAGCACTCAAAGCCAGAGAGACTCTGGGCAAAAGGACACACGGGCCGACAGGAAGGGGCACATAGGCCCAGACTGATCGTCGTAATAAGTCATCCTAACACCACCAGGAGATCGCAATCCATTCAACCAGGTAAGGATCCAGAGCAGGGGCCCATCCAGCCCCCAGGCCCAGGGAGAGAGAACCAACGGCTTCCTCACAGGAGAACGGCAGCTCTTCAGCCAGCAGACAGATCCAACCCAGAGCCACCGTGCCTGTGCGCTTCGGAAATGTCAAGGTCATGGAGGCACCGAAAAGCAGAAGAGCTGTGCAAAGTCAGAGGGGACCTGGCTCAGGGCTGCGTGGACACCAGGGACTGAACATGAGGGGACAGTGCCGGCTCAATACACACTTCCTGCCTGTGACCACTGCAGCGCAGGGTGGAAGGGAGCGACCTGGCCTTGGGACGCACACGCTGAAGTTCCTGGAGGTAAAGAGGGCCATGTGTCAGCAAGCAGGCCCACCTGCAATTCTGGGAGGCTGAAGCAGGAGATCATGTTTCAGACCGGCCTGGGCAACTTAGTGACTTACTGAGACCCTGTCTCAAAATAAAAACAAGAGGGCTGAGGATGTAGCTCAGTACAGAGGCCCTGGATTCAACCTCAATACTGAGAGCCCCCCCCAAAAAAACCCAAACCACCAAAAACATGGGGCAGAAGGGCTCTCAGAGTTCAAGGAGGAAATCTGGGAGAAGCACAGAGGGCGGCTCTGCACAGCTGCCACACCCCCGCTGCAGGCCGGAACCATGGTAAAGCACAGGCTGCATAAAACGCATGAAGACCTAGCTGGAGTCTGCCTCATAAGTGTAAGGTCCTCAGTTCAATCCCCAGGAAAGGAAGGAAGGGAGGGAGGGAGGGAGGGAGGAATCCAGAAGCCCCCAGACCTGGTAACAAGCACCTACAGTCCCAGCACTCCAGAGGCTGAGGCAGTCTGAGCCCAGCCTGTGCAAGGCCTGGGCAAGAGAGCAAGACCCTCTCTCAATCCCTCCTGCCCCCTGCAGAAAGCGGTGTGGGCGGAGACACCCCTGTGCTGTGGGGAAGGTGTGCTGCACTCTGCGCAGCATTACCTTCCATGGCCTCTGCAAGTAAAGGGAAGGGCTTGGGGTGACTCAGCTGGCATGCTGGCCTAGCACGTGGGGGCTCTGGGCTTCTCCCTCTCCACACAAAGATCTGCAGACAGCATTACCACAAGAAACCCGCCCCCTCACCTCCCCATCAGGTCCGATCGCAGGCGTCTGTCCTTCAGCATTTTCTGCCTTCTGGAAGAGAAGACAGACACAGTCACACCCGGACACCGCAGCAGAGCCACCCCCAGACACCCCCGCTGCTTCCCCACTCCGTGTGACACCTGGCCAGGGCCAGCGCACCTTCTTCTTCTTCTTTTTCTTCTTCTCCTTGGCGACCTGGGCAGCCTTGTGCTGCCGCACCAGCTCCGTGAGGTTGGCCACGTACTCGTCTGTCTGCTGTAGGAGGTAGGCCAGGCGTTTGTCCTTCTTCTGGTCAATGAGCTTGCGGTAACCTTCTTCATCTTCTGCCTACAAAAGCATGGAGGGGACCGGAGATTCAGCTCAGTGGTTCCAGCGCCTGCCTAGTAAGTGCAAGCTCCCTGGTTCAATCTCCAGTAACCACACAAAACAATATCGGCCATGGTGACTCATGCCCACCAGCAATCAGTACCACACACCACAGTGCCGGGCGTGGTGGCTCATGCCTGTCATCCCAGCACTTGGGAGGCAGAGACAGGAGGATTGCTGAGTTCAAGGCTTGCCTGGGCTACATAGTGAGCTCAGGGCCAGCCTGAACTGCAAAGTGAGACCCTTTGTCTCAAAACAAACAAAACAACATGGAAAACATTGGTTTGCGGGGGCCCACACCAGCCCTGCTGGGCTCCCTATGCCCCGCAGCTAGGGGCACACTAGGGTACAGCTGGGTGTTCCCTGCGACGTGCCCCAAGTGGCACATGAGTATTAGCTCCAGACCCTCAGTCAACCTCCACACCTACCATGCCAGGCATTGGGGCACCTGCAAGGCACCTGGTACTGCCCGCAGCCACCCCGAAAGGACAGGAGCGAGTCCTGTCGTCTCTACAGAGAGCACTCCCGAACCCCGAGCCAGGCTCCCGCCAAGCCCCCTGGTCCTCAGGAGCCCCTGGGCCTCGCTGCCCACAGCCGAGCCCTCCCAGGGCCGCCCTCCCTGAGGCTCCCTAACACGACCCCTTCCTCTGGCCCTGTGGGCTGCCCGTGCCCTGGGCCACGCGTGCTCTTTCCCAGACCTCTCCACCGCAGTGCACGGGAACCAGGGCCTCGCGCAGGCCTAGCACACGCCCCACCGCGTCACCCAGCCCTTCACTGCCCTTGTCACCCTCCACGTGCCCGTGGGTCCTTGTGAGGCAGGGACTGTGTTCCAGTCCCCACAGCACCGCCCCACAGGGACGGGGACCTGCACAGCTGGGCAGCGGCCAATGACTGCGGGGAGAGGGGCCGGCACTTCCGCGGCTCTCACGAGACCCAGGGCGGTAGTACCCGCTCCACCCTCGGGAGGACACAGACCTGCCCTGAGGGGCAGAGTTACCAGCGGGGAGAGTGCAGGACACCCTGGCCCAACCCAGGCCCGGCAAGTCAGCACAGGGCGCCGGCAGGCACCTCGCCGCGGGAGACCAGAGGCGAGGAGACGGGACCCACCATGAGCCTCCGCATGCGCTCCTTCTCGATGCGCTCGTTCTCCTTCTTCTGCTCCCGCTCCGTGTTGGCGTGGTATGTGGCCACCGCCTTGGTCAGCTTCTGGATCTTGCCCGTGACGGACCTGTGGTACTCCTTGAAGTCCTTGGCGTGCTGCAGAATGCTGTTGAGGTATTCCTGCGAGGACACCGCGAGACAAGGCTGACCTCGCGACGGAGGCACAGGCACACTAAAGCCAGTGGGACGACACCACGGATGTCACCCAAGTGATAAAGGACAGCTGGCCTGTGCGGCTCAGCTTTCTCCCTGTAATGAGAACACTTAGGAGACCAGGGTGGAGGCACACTGCCGTAACCCCAGCACTTGGGAGGCTGAGGCAGGAGGCTCGTGGGTTCAAAGACACCTGAGTTACACAGCGAGACAGTGTCTAAAATACCCCACAAAAACACAAAACTTACTGCATCTACTTTGCAGTGAGAAGCACCCTCAGACCCAGGGAGATTCGACTGGCTTGGGCCCCTGAGCACCGTACACCCACCCTTCTCCCATCGCAGCCATCCTGCCGCGGGGCTCAGTTTCAGGGAATATCAGAGTCTGCGCTGAGACCGCCGAGTATAATTTCCAATTCAGAAAACCTGAAGGTACATTCCACGCCTTAAAGAGGGAAATGGCAACTAGAATTGTTGGCTGCTGTACACACTCTGCAGAGGGGACACACGCAGGCGTAAATAATCACATTTCCTGCTTGCTTAGCACACACACGGTCCTGGGTTCAATACCCAACATGACACACACCCACAGCCAGGTACATCCCAGCACTCTGGGACACTAAGGCAGGAGGATCACAGGTTCAAGCCCAGCTTGAGGAACTTAAAACTCAGCATAACTGCCTCAAAACTTTTTTATTTTGAGACAGGTCTCACTTTGTAGCTCAGGCTGGCCCTGAGCTCACTATGTAGCCCAGGCAAGCCTCAAACTCAGCAATCCTCCTTGCCTCTGCCTCCCGAGTGCTGGGATGACAGGCGTGAGCCACCACACCCGGCACTGTGGTATGCGGTATTGATTTCTGGTGGGTGTGAGTCTCCACGCCTAGCACTGTATGTGGTCACTGGGGATTGAACTCAGGACCTTGCGCTTGCGAGGCAGGCACCAGAACCACTGAGCTAACCCTCTGGCCCTGCCTCAAAATTTTAAAGACAGCAATCAAAAGGGCTGGTGATATACCTCAATTAGGAGGCTCTGATTCAATCTCCAGCACCAGAAGAAAAAAGAAGACCCCCTAATTATATTTCAAAATTACTTAAAACAGATGAGTGGGTACACTGGTACTTGTTATTTGGGAGGATGAAGCAGGAGGATTTCAAGTTTGAGGCCAGCCTGGGTGATTCCGCAAGACCATGTCTCAAAACAAAATGAGGTTGAGGACAGAGCTCAGGAGCAGGGCAAGTGTCTCAATCAAAGGCCCAGATCCTAAAACTGTAACAAAAAGAGTTAAGCAGTCTTTAAACTTTTTTATAAAACCTAAATACAATCTCTGCACGGCAGACAGAATCAGAGTACATTTGAGTTTTGCTTGTTTATTCTGTGGTTCTAGGGATCAAAGACAAGGCCACATACACACTAGACAAATGCTCCACCACAGGGCTACCTTTATTTTTTAAAACAAGATAGCTGGGTGTGGTGGCTCATGCCTGTAATCCCAGCACTCGGGAGGCAGAGGCAGGAGGATTGCTGAGTTCGAAGCTTTCCCTAGGCTACATAGTGAGCTCAGGGCCAGCCTGAACTACAAAGCGAGACCCTGTCCCCCAAAAAAAAAAAACAAAAAAAAAACAAGATCTCACTGAATTGCCCAGAGTAGCTCAAACTTGCAATTGCCCTGCCTCTGCCTCCAAACTAGCTTGAATTATAAGGTTTGTACCACCATATCACCATGCCTGGTGCATTACTTAAACCTTCTTTGTTGTTTTGGGTGTTGAGAATTGGTCTATGTAATCCAAGTTGGTCTCAAACTCATGATTCTCTTGCCTCAGCCTCCTGGGCTTTGGGATTAGAGTCAAATCAGACTATTTAACTTCTGATTAAAATGTACATGCAGGGCCAGGGATTTAGCTCAGTGGTTCCCACATCTGCCTGGCAAGAGCAAGGTCCCGAGTCCAATCCTGCACCACACACCACAGTGCCAGGCATGGTGGCTCACACTTGTAATCCCAGCACTCAGGAGGATTGCTGAATTTGACACTTGCCTGGGCTCCATAGTGAGCTCAGGGCCAGCCTGAACTACAAAGTGAGACCCTAAGTCAAAAAGAAAAAAAGAACAAAAAGAAGGAACATCTTCACCCCACGCCCTGACTGACCCTGCAGAATCTAAGTCGTGTCAGCCCCTCTGCTGTTAAGAACTCTCCATGGTGCTCAGCCTGCTTGGAACAAAAGCCCAAGTGTCCCGCAGTCTGCAGGCCCACAACCACCTGTGTCCTCCCTCCCCTCCAGCTTTCCCTGTTACTGGGCCCAGCTGCCTAGGGGAAGAGCGGGAGGCCCAGCAATGTGCGGAGAGCACTCTGCCCCAGCACTGTTCGAGGTGCTCCCTGGCCAATGTCACCAAGTCCATTATGGTTCACACCTGGGTGTCCTCAATCCTCACACACTCAAGGAGGGGGTTCTGGGGAGATGACTCATCCTAGGGGGCTCGGGGCTGGGTGTGCAGAGCGGGCCAGGCCTCCTCCCTGGCTCTCCTTTCCTCCCCAGGCCTCCCACTACGCCATCTATCGCGCAGGGTCTGAAATTTCTGAGCCAGGAGCTGAAACAAACTCTCTGCTTCGAGGGGAGTCAGGCACTGTGTCCCAGCAATGAAGAAAGTGACTTATGCTGTCCAAGCCCACGCCTCCTCCCCTCGGTCACGGCTTCCGTCTCTACTGTCCCAACAAACCTGGGCTGAGCCCCGCCCCTCACCCCCCAGCGTTCTTTGTCGGCCATGTGGTCTCGCTGCAGGGCCAGGCTCCTCCTAGCCCACAGGTAGCCAGGGGCAGGCAGGGGAGTGTGGCCCTGGGGACACACCTGGTGCTTCTGGCGGCGCTTGCGCTCCTGCTCGATCTTCTGCTGCTTCTCCAGCTTCTCGGTGATGCGGGCCTCGCGCAGGGACTGCCGTTTGCTGCGCTTGTAGGCCTTGGCATTGAGGGCTGTCTCTAGGGCCGTGTCCCTGCGCATGCACACCACCACCTCCTGGCGCAGCTGCGGGGGACAGGAGACATTGGCACAGTGCACAGCAGCCACGGCAAGGTGCCAGAGGACCCTGATGACTGCCTGACAGCCAGGGGTACAGAGGGGAGGGAAGGTGTCTGGAGACGTCCTCGGCCAGGGCGGGCATGGAACAGAGGGCCGGGTCTGGGCGCCCCGGGGGGGGGGATAGTACACACAACCTCTATGGGCCACCAAATGCGGGGCTCCCTTGGGAGATACCAGCCAAGTCTCCTGAGTCAGCCACGTGCACACCACACAGAGTGCCAGACGGGGAGCCAGGGCAGCAGGGCGGCACATGGCACCTAGAACCAGGGACTCCACCGGGAAGCTCAGGACGCACACCCACCTGCCGCTGGAAGTTGAGCAGCCGGAGGGCCTTGAGCTCAATGGTCGCTTTGGTTCGCAGATCCCCGGCCAAGGAGCCGGGGAGGTTTTCAAGTTCCTGAATACGGTGTGCAATGCGGGCCTGCAGCCTGGGTGAGACAGGAAAAGGAGGTGATGAGAGGGGGCGTCTGTCCCTCCAGACAGGCAGAGACCCTCCAAGAAGATGTCAGCCAGGGCAGCAGGCAGGCTGGGTCCTGGCCCGCCCCCAGCATGGAGATGGGGGGCCTGGCCTCTACTCAGCTGGGAACTGAGACCCCCAAGCAGCCCCTCGGGGTTGGTCTGAAGGCAAAATGAGAGCAGGCCCTTCTGAAGTCCCCTACTCGAGTGCCGAGGACCTACTGTGCAGCAAGGACCTCTCAGGTGCGGGATCTCCGCAGCGAACAAGACCAACAAGAATGCTCGTTTTATGGCACTCGATGTATCCTTCGATGGAGGCCATGCGGAGCAGGAAAGTGGGCACTGACAGTAATTCCAAAGAAGCAAATGCCTTGAGGAAAGGTTCCCATGGGCAGGTAACCAGCAAAGTGGTGGGAGTGGCCAGGAGCCAGGCCCAGTCTGTGCAAAGGCCCTGGGACACAACTGAGTTTAACTCAAAAAGGAACAGGAAGTGGGGCTGCAGGAGCACAGAGCACTGGCAGAGTGAGCACAGGATGCACTGGATAGATAGTGCGAAGCTAAGGGCTGTTTCCCCCCATCCCTGCAGTACCAGGGACTGAACCTGGGACTTTGCACTTGGCAGGCAGGCATGATGCCACTGAGCTACATCCACAACCCATTAAAGGCTGACTTTAACCCATGGAATGGGTGTGATGTAAACTGACTGCAGAGGGTCCGCACAGTTATGTGGAGCCAGGAGTGGTCGCGTGAGCCTGTAGTCATCCCAACACTCGGCGGGGTGAGGCAAGAGGCCTGCCTCGAGTACACAGTAGCCCACCCTTACCAAGCCCGGGCCTTCCGTGTGGAAAGACTCACGGGGGCAGGAAGCAGCCTCACCTGTACTCGCGCTCCTGCAGGATCTCCACGGGGTCCAAGCCCCGAGGCTTCTGGATCGGGGTGACGCGGCTCTGCTTCTGGTGCAGTGGCACCAGGGGTGCGGGCTGGGCTGGCTGCCCTGGGGACTGTGTCTGGGGCGGCATCACAGGAGAGGCAGCGGGTGGGACGGCGGGGGGCGCGGGAGAAGGGCGGCCCGTTGGCTGCGGGGGGATCAGCTTCTGAGGGGTGCTCGTGGGAGCGGCAGCGTTCACCATGGGGCCTAAGGGGAGGCAGGCGGGAGGGCTGCGCTGAGCTTGGCAGCGGGGACGGGCCCCATCTCCCACCTCCCACAGAGGCCGCCCTGGTTCAGGAAGGTGCCCCCACCTCCAGCCTTCCGACCCCAGCCAGCAGCCCAAGGTCTGGTCTTTCCGTGCTGTAATCTTCCTGCCTTTCCTCTCCCCTACCCCCAGCAACCAGTCAGAAAATATGTCACTAACTATTTGTTTTTCTTTTGTTTACATAGGGTCAGGCTGGCTTTGAATTCACAGCAATCCACCTGCCTCAGCCTCCCAAAAGCTGAGATCACAGGCACAGCCACTACACCTGGCCAATCTATCCATTTTAAATTACATGCCAGTGGCACACACCTGTAATCCAGCACTCAGGAGGCTGAGGCAGGAGGAGTGCCATTAGACCAAGGCCAGCCTGAACTACATACAGAGTGAAGCCTTGTCTCAAAAAAACAAAAAATAAATACATCACATCCCAGTCAGTGTAGCTGTGTCACATGACACCTGTGTCCTTCACCTCACTCCACCTCACGTGACTGACGGCCAGTGGGCACTGAGTGTTTGGGGAGCACACACCCCCACTTTCCTCGCAGGGCGCTGCTGTGTCTATTCTATTTTATGAGCAGTTGTTGAGCTCCGTGACTGACATGTGGGACTTTACTGCAGCAGAGAAGGCTAGATGGGGTCCAGTCCTGTCCACAGCCCCAGTTCCTGGGATCCTGGACTGTACCCCATGGCTGAGCCAGGGCCACAGCCTCCCAGTGCCAATTCCCACACCTGAGACCGGGAGTGCACAGGAACAAGGCCATGCTGCCCATGGCCTAGAGCCCAAGCAGACAGGATCCCGAAACACCAACCTTTACTGAGGACACAGAGCCGCAGAGAGGGCTGGGCTGAGGCCACGCAGCTCAGTAACAGGGATGGGAACCCAGCTGTCCTCACCCTCACCCCCCACAGGATGGGCTCAGAAGGCGTCGGGCTCTGCCCGCCGGCCCCTGGGCACCATGGCCAAAGCACTTCTCTGTGGCAGCCGCCATGCCTTTCCATGAGCTTTGCCAAGTCACATGGTCCTCTGTTCCTATCACTGGTTCTCAGAGACTCAGGACAACCTGGTTCACAGGGACATGACCCAGGGAGCAGCCTTTGGGAACTGGCGGGGACACCAACACCCACAGAAGGCAGCAGGAAACCATGGGCTTCCACTGGGTCAAGCAACCCAGCCCTGTCTCTGACGAGCTGGTCTCAGGGTCGCCACAGCCCAGGATCACGAAGAGGAGGCAGGACACGCATGCCACTGAGGGTAGCGGGACTCACCTTCAGGCCAGGGCTTGGGAGGCCCCCCAGGGGGCTGTCCAGGCATCCCGGGAGGCACGCCTGAGGGTCCTGGGGGTGGCATGTTGGGTCCCCCCATACCTATGCAAAACAAAGAGTGAGATAGAAGCTGCGTTCGTCCCTGAACCCCTGCTGCCCACCTGCTCAGAGGACAGCCACCCACCAGGCCCTGGCGAGGGCCAGCTGGAGAAGCACACGAACAGTGACAGCTGCAGGGCCTGTCTGAACGGCAGGGAGTGCCTAGTGGTAGCCACATTCCAGCCAGTTCACCAGCTTACCCCTCCTGGGGACCAGGGAAGCTGCCCTTACCATGAGGCCTGCTGTAATTCGGAGGTGCTGGGCCCGGGCCGGGGCCAGGACCAGGGCCAGGCCCTGTGGCAGACACGGAGGGCGGAGGTAGTGTGGGCATCTGCTGCTGCATCCCAGGCATCGGCCGCTTTCCCTGCACGGCCATCTGCAGGTGGTCAGGCAGGGGCTGTCCCCGCGCCAGCATCTTGTAGGCCATGATCTGTGCCCGCAGCTGGTGCAGCTGGTTCTGGTTGAATGGGGTGGAGCCCCGACTCTGCTGCCCCAAGACCTGGGGGTCAGCGCCGTCCAGCGGGGCCCCTCCCGGCCCAGATGACATCTGGGGACCTGAAGATGGGCCGCTGGCTGGAACAGGACTGGAGGCATGCTCGGAGCCGCCCAGAGGCGAGGGGTAACCTGCAAGAGAGGCCAGGCCGGGTCACAGCCGAGGTCTCGAACGGAGAGACAGTAACCTGTTCCGCCACATCTACACGGCCCAAGACGGTGAGCAGCCAGACGCCCCCAGGTCACAGCCCACAGTGGCCTTCTCAGCCGTGTGGTCCAGCCTGCCCTTCAGGAGGGTGCAGAGGCTGAGACACAAAGCCAGGCTTTCTCAGGGTGGCTCTCCTAAGGGGAGGGTAGGATGTATGTCCTCTGACAGGCCAGGCCCAGTCCCCTCATTTCTGTCCTCAGCCCCAAGCAGGTGGCCTCCGGGCTCCCCAGGTCATCTCAAGCAGAGCGGCCACTGCCGGGCTGGTTAGACGGAGTCCCACAGCTCCCAAGAAGCCGGAGCCCCCCTCACACCCAGCCCTGAGCAGCCTCCAGTCCCCAGCGTGCCTCCACAGCACGGCTCTCGGGCAGGAGGAATGGGGAGCATGCCGCCCACCGAGGCCCCCGGAGGCCCTCTGGGGGGCCCGACGAGGAAGCAGCCCAGACTCAGACAGGTGGCAGGAGGGACGAGAGGGGACAGAGGCGCACCTTGGGAGTGCTGGTCCATGGGGCTGGGCGGGGGGCCCATGCCTGCGTGGCCGCCCGCGCGCATGCCCATGCCCTTCATCTGGCTGTAGCGCGGGTCCTCCGGCACGCCCTTCTCGTGCATGGACTCCATGGGCTGCAAGGGGAGCGACATCGCCGTCGGCACGGGGCAGGCGGCACCATCACCGGTGTCCGTGCCACGCTGCCCACGTCTCCTGGACAGCACCAGGTCGGGGGGCCCAGCGGAGGCAGTCGGGACATCTGCTTGGGTGTCAGGCAGATCCACATTACAAACGCCACCCAAGGAGGGGACCCTGGGACCAGGAGGCAGCTTGAGTAGGGAACCGGGAAGGCTGGGAAGGGCCCCTCAAGGGAAAAGCAGCAGTGCCATTCAGCCAGGACACAGGCGCCCCGCACACTATGACAAGGACACAGACCGGGGATCCGGCCAAGGAGCCTCTGCCCCAGGACACTGCAGATGCGCAGCACAGGCAGACGGCTCCACCCAGGAGGGTGTGACGGCACGCGGAGACACCCGTCCCTGTACCTCCCACGCAGGCATCCACAGGCGGTGACCCAGGGGACCACACTCCACTGCCCAGGCTCAGCAAGGACAGTGTCTCTGGAGCAGCGGCTGCCGAGGGGCCCCGTCCAACCTTCTGGGGCCTGCTAGGCCCCAGGTAGCACATGTGTCAGAATGTCTAGGATTTGGGCACTTGGAAGGCTGAGGCAGGAGTATCACCATGAGTTTGAGGTCAGCCTGGGCTACAAAGTGAGACTGTCTCACAAAAGAAAGTCTAGGGCAGCGTGGCGAACCTACGGTGCACATGTTGTTTTACTTTCAAGATAAAAGATGTTCACGTGTGAGTTATTTTTTCTAAATTACAGATTTTCAGTATTCAGGCTGAAATGCAGTGCTGGCACTCGGAGATATGGAGGGGGTTTCACGTGGTGCTCGGCACTCAGCTCTAACAGGCCGCGCAGCACCAGCCGGAGACGGCAGGAAGAAGGAAAGGCCTCAGGTGCAGGCACAGCGCAGCTGCGTGCACGGATACCCCCTTCCTTGATTAACGTGAGACAGCACCAAGACCTGGGGCCGGCACGGTAGGCATCAGGTGGCACGAGGTACAAACAGCAGACAGGCTGGCAGGGAGGAGCAGCAGCTGGCACTGCACCTTCGGGATCCTAGGGCACTAAGCACTGGCTCTTCTCCTACAGGTGCTGACGCACAGGAGGGAGAGGGAGCTGTGAGCAGAGCGAGCGCGGCCTCCCCCAGCGGACGGCCCTCATCTGGCGCTGAGCAGCAGGCTGTGGGCCTGGGCACGCGTTCCCCAGGAGGCACAGGCGCCTGGCTGGGTGTGAACACTGTCTTCAGGGATTAAAGAAAACTTCAGGGTACCACACCTGAACCTCCCACGCAGGACGTGGGTGCGTGGGACACAGGGAGGGAGGATCACACACCCTCGGTGCTCAAGACTAGACCCTGCCCGAGTCTTCAGTTCTCAGCAGTGGCCCATGGGTCTCATGCAGCCCCCAGGAAGCTACCTGCAGGGCCAGAGGATGGCAAGGAGTGGGTGAGGGGCACAGGGTCCCTACCTTGTGCATCTGGTGCATGTTGTCCTGAGGGTACCCTCCGGGCCCCTGAGTGGAGATGGGGTGTCCTGCGGAGGGAGGCCCCGGGCTAGGCCCCATCATGCTGTGGGCAGAGCCTGGCGAGGGGCCAGGGCTAGGGCCCAACATGGCCCCAGGCGAGGGGCCTGGGCCCGGTGAAGGCCCCGGCCGTGGCGTTCCACCCAGGGGTGGGTCTGGAGTGGACATCTTCACAGAAGCTGTGGATAGCGGCCGCCTGCTGGGAAGAAGTATAGTCAGTGCAGGGGCCGGGGCTATAACTGGCAGGGCAGGGGAGACAGGAGGACACCTGGCAGTTCCATGCCAGGTACCACATAACCACAGAGCCAGGCATTGTGGCTCACGCCTGTCAGCCCAGCACTCAGGAGGCAGAGGCAGGAGGATTGCTAAGTTTGAGGCTTACCTGGGCTACATAGTGAGCTCAGGGCCAGCCTGAACGACAAAGTGAGACCCTGTCTCAAAAAATAAATTAATTAATAATAATAATTTTTTAAAATGAATTTTTTAAATGAATTTACTTGGGGCATGGTGGCACACATTTGTAATCCCAACACTCAAGGGGCTGAGGCAGAAGGACCACCACAAGTTTAAAGCCAGTTTGGGCTATACAGTGAGACCCTGTCTCAAAAAAACAATCACTAAATCAATAAATAAGAGTGAGCTCAAGCCAGGAAGGACAGCACACATCTGTAATTCTGGCACTCTTGAAGCTTCAGGCAAAAGGATCCCCAGTTCAGGTTCAGCTCAGGCAATTTATCAATAGCAAAACCTTTTCTCAAAATAAAATAACAACAAGAAAATTTTAACAATGTTATATAGACATATATAAATAAAAACTTGGAGGGCCGGAGATTTAGCTCAGTGGTTCCGGCGCCTGCCTCGCAAGCACAAGGTCCTGAGTTTGATCCTGATAACCACATAGGATGCTGGGCGTGGTGACTCACGCCCACCAGCAATCAATACCACATACCACAGTGCGGGGCGTGGTGGCTCACGCCTGTCATCCCAGCACTCAGGAGACAGAGACAGGAGGATTGCTGAGTTCGCAGCGGCTTGCCTGGGCTACATAGTGAGTGCAGAACCAGCCTGAACTACAAAGCGAGACCCTGTCTCAAAAAAAAAAAAAAAAAAAAAAAAAAAAACTTGGATACAACTTAGCACAAAAAGAGAAGGAAAAAAAAGGAAATTCAGGGATAGGCATGGCTCAACAATACAGCACATACTTTAGCATGTCTGTTTGGCTGGCATGCTCTGAATGTTCAGGGCCCTGAATTTGATGGTCTGATTCCCTGCACACCAAAAAATAAGTAAATATAAAATATGTTGACTTAAAGGGAAGTATTACACAAATGATATCTCCATGATACTGCAAATAATTCAAAAGTGATATTCAGGGCCGGAGATTTAGCTCAGTGGTTCCGGTGCCTGCCTCGCAAGTACAAGGTCCTGAGTTAGATCCCCAGTAACCACATACAATGCTGGGCGAGGTGACTCCCACCCACCAGCAATCAATACCACATACCACAGTGGGGGGCATGGTGGCTCACGCCTGTCATCCCAGCACTCGGGAGGCAGAGACAGGAGGATTGCTAGGTGTGAGGCTTGCCTGGGCTACATAGTGAGCTCAGGGCCAGCCTGAACTACAAAGCGAGGCCCTGTCTCAAAAAAAAAAAAAAAAAAAGCGATATTCAAATGTTTGAAGTTTGCTGACTAATGCTTTACACTAAAAACTGACACCTGGACTATGAAGTACTGCCTCTGTAGACCCAAAAACCAGCTAAGATATCTCACGATGCCAATAAATTATTTCTGCTATGCTGATTGGGGGTCTGAGGGCAAGAATGGTGAGGACTAAAGCCAAGGCCTCCTGTGGACTAGGCGAGTGCCAACCCACTGGGCAGCCCCAGTCATAACAGACAGGTAAGCGTTTCCTACAATGAGGTTCACTTTCCAGAGTCTCCTAGTCCAGGTCAGAGCACATGGCGGCCACGACCTGGCACTTTTACCCTTCCAGTTCCTACCTGTAACACCTCCTCTCCAATGCAATGGTGCCAGGAGGCAGGGCTCTCATGAACTGGAATTTGTTTCTTCCTTTTCTTTCCTATTTTTTTGGAGGTGCTGGGGATTAAACCTCAGACTTTCACACTAAGCTACACTGCCCGCCCTTTATTTTTTATTCAGACACAGGGTCTCTCTAAGTCAATAAATTACCCAAGGAGGGCTTTAATTTTCATTCCTCCGGCCTCAGCCTCCCAGGGTGCTGGGATTACAGGTGTGCACCACCCACTCAGAAGATTAGTGCCCTCAGAATGAAGGGGACCCAGAGAGACCCTAACCCCTTCCGGCACGTGAAGACACAAGACACAACAGAAAAGATGCCATCTGCGGCATCTTACCAGAAGCAGGCCCTTACCATCACTGAGTCTGCAGGCACCTTGATCTTGGAGTTCCCAGCCTCCCAGTTGAGAAATGAATTTTCACTGCTTACAAACCACCCAGTCTAAGTAAGGTACCCTGTGATTGCAACCCTAAGAGACCAAGATGTGGCGTGGGTCAATCTGTAGTGCATCCTCCTGCTCACATTTGAAAAACACAAAGGGAATATAGAAACTAAAATCACCTCGATCCACCAGGCACCAAGGTTGAGTGCTGCTGCCCTTGCAAAGGCCAAGAAAAGAACGGCCCTCCGTCCCCTCAAGCCCCCGGCCACCTCCAACGCACGGTTCCCAGCGATCATCCTCCTGGCACCTGGCCTGCTGCCAAAGCCTCTCTCGCTGCGCACTTCCTAAATCTGGCATGTTCTTTCCACTGCCTCTGCCTTTTGGAATGGGTCAGCTGTCCCTAAACTTTCCCCAGTGTTTCTGGCTCTGAAAAAAATCTACACAAGTGTTAAGAAGCACACTCCTCTCTTTCTCAGGCCCACACTCCATTCTAACTGCATACCTTTTTTTTTTTTGTGGAGCTGTGGATCAAACTCTGGCCTTTATGCCTCCAAGGTAGGCACGGTACCACTTGAGCTAAATCCCTGGCCTCTCATTGTATATCTTTAATTTTTGTTTTTATGGGTACATCCTTGTTGGACATGACTACATATATAGTTGGTACCTATATACAACAATCTTAATTCTAGTCACCTGACTATATGTCTTTGAAATTCTGCCTAATAAACCTCCCTGGGCCTCTTCAAAGAAAAAGAGAAGGGGGCATAGGAAAATTTTAAATTCCTTGATTGAGAAAAAACTTAAGGCAAAAGGAGATTAAGTCAAAAACCCAAACTTAATCATTGCATTTTTCTGGAAAACCAGAGGACAGAGAACCAGAATCTCCACAGGGCAGGGACCAGGGGCCAGTGCTCCAGCCAGTTCTAAGAAAACAGACACAGGGGTACATGCCTGTGGTCCCAAGAACTCAGGAGGCTGCGGCAGGAAGATCACTTGAGGGTAAGAGTCAGAGGCCAGGCTGGGCAAGACAGCGTGGCCTTACCTCCTAGACAGTTAGGTAGATGGATGCTAGGGAGGTAAGTAAATGACAGACAGACAGACAGATGACATCAAAAAACACAGATGGGCTACACTGAAGAAACATCCACTTCCTCTCAGCTTCCCAACTTTAAAAAGGTAGGCTGGCCAGCGAGCATCCCTGGGGTGTGACCCTGAAACCACAGCTCTCCTGACTGCGTCTGTGCTTAGCTCAGGGGTTCCCCCACTTCCGCCCACCACACCCCAAAGATCAAAGGCCCTGGCTTCCAGGGTCTAAAGAAAACCCGCATGGGGGGGGTCAGCGCTAGCTCACAATCCCTTCCCATAAATCCAAGACCCAGGGAGCGCATGGAAAATCAGACTTTGTCTTCAACAGAGAAACAACCGGAAACACAGTGTGCCCGACTCCGCCCCGTGTGGGGTGCACTCACCCTGCTGGCGACAGGTCCTGCCCACTCTGAGCACACACCGGAGTCTGCCCAGGACAGTGCTGTGCCCGCACAATCTCCCCAAATGCTGCCCGCAGTCTGGAGCCGGCTGGGGCTGACACAGGGAGGACCCCAGTCGCTCCACCCACAAGACAGCAGGTGGGCATGGCCAAGGGCCCCTCTGGACCTGGACCCCCAAGTCCCCCTCAGCCCAGAAAGCACGAAAGCAATGGAAAACAACAGCGCTGCCACAGACGCCACATCCCGTGTCCCCAGTGCCTCACAAAGCTTCTCTCACACCTGAAGCCTTTATCCTGAGTCGGGCAAACTCAAACTGACAGCCAAACAAGCCAGGACACACCAAAGCAGACACCCTGAGTGGGCACTGTGACCCACGCTTGCAACCCTTGGCATTCCAGGATCTGAGGCAGAGAAGTTCAAGGTGGAGGCTTGGCTACAAAATGAGATCTTGCCCCAGAAAATCAAAAGTAAATTTAAAAAGGTAGGCTGGCCAGCGAGCACCCCTGGGGTATGACCTTGAAATCACAGCTCTCCTGACTGCGTCTGTGCTTATTAGCTCAGGGGTTCCCCCACTTCCGCCTGCCACATCCCAGCGCTGTCCTGGCCCCCACTGCAGTGCCAATCCCAGAAGATCCTGCTCAGGGCAGACTCTGTGCCCCAATGTGACCATGTCTACTTCTGAGGCGCTCTGTCTTCCAGGAGGCTGAGGCTGGTGTACACGCGGTGACAGTGAACCCAGCAAGTGTGTGGGTTGCCAGCAAACTGACCCTGGGCTGGGAGCAGCAGCCAGGGCCCTGCAAACACAGACACTGCGCACACTCACGCTGGCAGCACAGCACAGGGGTCAGCCATGCAGGACGCTGCTCTCGATCCTGCCTGCCCCTCGGCTGGGCCAGCACAGTGGCAGGGGCTGGAAGCAGCCCTGAGCCACGCCTGACCCTACCGTCACTGACACTGAACCACAGCGCAGGGTCCAGACTGGAGATGCACAGCTGGGGAAACCTCAGACCACATGACTCACAGGGGCACACGGGCTCCCAGGAAACTACGACTTGGTGGTGTCACCTGTCCCCAAACGCAGCCCACAGAGAATCCCTGCGCCTCAGTCAGACCCTGAAGGGAAGAGTGCGTGCACAGGCTCTCTTACAGAAGGACAAACCATAAATGATTCATAAGGCAAAATAAAAAAGGGCTGGGAAACGGAGGTTTTACGGAGCAGGGGAGGGCTCCTGGGGATGGGCAGGTGAGAGGGAGAGGAGGGAAGTGAAGGGGTCAAGATGCAGTAGACGGACGACCCAACTTTCCACAGTGAACGCACTTACCATGCATCACACCGTATACTTAACACAGCCAACTAAAACATTTTTCAGGTTTCCTAAAGGAGGATTCTGCAGGGTCCTCTTGTTCATCAGTGCGTCTAGCAGTCAGTCAGCCCTGCTGCTGGCCGAGGGCAGGGCTCGCTATCCTGTCCCTCCTCACCTTCCCAGAGGTCAGAGACCAGGGCCGGCACCAGAGCTGAGCTGCCGCGTGCAGCGCCATCTGCTGGACGGCACGCACTTCAGCGGGCAAAGCGGGCGCATGCTCCACACAGGTGCACACGTGCAGAGCCAGAGGGTGAGCAGTCCTGTGCTTGGTGCCATGGGCCTGCTGGGCACGTGGTGGACCCTCCTGGCTCTCATCTGCATTCCCTGGCACTCCGGGCACAACGCCCCTCCCTGTGCTGAAGGTCCCCCACAGGCCCACGTCGGTGAAGTGCACCGGTTTCTGCTAGCTTTTTATTGGAGACACACAGTTGCAATTCCCTCTTTGTGTGTGTGACTCCCCTCTTTACACCCTCAGCAGAATCTTATGATAAAGAGAAATCCCTGATTCTAACGACTGCCAATTTGTCAAGTCTGCTTTATTCTAGCAGGGGGAGTACTGGGGATTGATCCCCAGGACTTCACACTGAACTACAAATTTCTCATGTCAGGCTTTGACTTGGAATCCTCCTGCCTCAGACTTCCATTATAAAGGCCCTGCCTGAGCTTTCTCTTTAGTACAGTAAGTACCCGACTTACAAATGAGTTCAAGAAGTTTGTAATTTGGATTTTTTTTGTAAGCCTGTGTCCAACTACACCTACGACACAGATATACAATGTAAAACAAA
>PVIC010024755.1:0-18392 GCA_004025085.1 Thryonomys swinderianus
AGTTCAGGCTGGCCCTGAGCTCACTATGTAGCCCAGGTAAACCTCGAACTCAGCAATCCTCCTGTCTCTGCCTCCTGAGTGCTGGGACTACAGGTGTGAGCCACCACGCCTGGGCACTGTGGTATGTGGTACTGATTGCTGGTTGATTGCTGGTGGGTGTGAATCACCATGCCCAGCATTGTTGTATGTGGTTACCAGGATTGAACTCAGGACCTTGTGCTTGCAAGGCAGGCACCGGAACCACTGAGCTAAATCTCTGGCCCGCTTTTTTTTTTTTTTTCCTGAGACAAGGTCTCACTATATAGTTCAGGCTGACCTTGAATTCACCGTGTAGTCCAGGATGTTCTCAAACTCATGGCAATCCTCCTGTTTTAGCTGCCTGAGTGCTGGGATTACAGGTATTCACCACCACCCCCAGCAGGCACAATTCTGTGTGTAAGGCCCGAGGCTGCATCCAGCCCCTCATGCCATTTTAGGCCTCATTTGCGACAGCTCTGCTTTCTTTTTAGGGCCCTGGTACAAGTTGGTGGGGACACCACGTTCCTGGCCCATCATGATGCTACCTAAGCCCCAGCTTCCTAAACTCGGGTTTTCAGGATTGGATGAGGAGCTAGTGCCATCAGTGAGTGTGAGGCTGTACGGAGTGGAGACATTACCTGTCTTAGAAAGTTAACTGTAGTGGGCATTTTTTTTTTCCTTTTGGAAACAGGGTCTCAGTGTATAGTTCAGGCTGGCCTCAAACTCATGGTAACCCTCTTGCTTCAACCTCATAAATTCTCAGATTAGAGGTGTGCACCACCATGCCTGGCTAGGAAACTTTTGAGGTAATGCCTACTAAGGGCCTGGTGGTACCTTCTGAAGGC
The DNA here is from genome assembly GCA_004025085.1 of Thryonomys swinderianus. Classification (NCBI taxonomy): domain Eukaryota; kingdom Metazoa; phylum Chordata; class Mammalia; order Rodentia; family Thryonomyidae; genus Thryonomys; species Thryonomys swinderianus. The sequence goes on from PVIC010024755.1 coordinate 864, forward strand.
TCATGCTATCTCTTTCTTCCTTCTTTCCTCTCCTGTTTCATAATTGCAGTACCTGGATAAACCCTTCCTTCCTTCTCTTTTCTTTCCTCTTTCTTTCTTTGACAAATAGGTTGTCTGGGTTATGCTATTTCACACTTGCAATCCCAGCTACTTGGGAGGCTGAGGCAGGAGGATTTTAAGTTTTCCTAGACTGGGCAACTTAGTGAGACTATTTCAAAATTTTAAAACTTTAGAAGGGTTGGGGATATAGCCCTGTGGTAGAGCACGTGCCCTAACAAGTGCAAGGCCCCAGGTTCAATCCCTAGTGTGAGAAAATACATAAACACACGGACTTGAGTGCTATTTTCCTGCTGGAACAAAAGGATGGGTTCCTGAGATCAAGGACTTACCTTTCTCCATCACTGTCTTCAAAGCCTGAAATAGGGCCTGACACAAAGCTCTCAGGAATGAATAGAACCTAACTTCTATTTCATGGCACCTAAATAAAGACCATTCCATGTGCTGTCACGAGTTCTGGGATGCCCCAGAGCAGAAAAATGGTCACACTTCTTTCATGGTGTCTGGCTTGTGAGACAGCACTGTGGCTCCTTGGGGCTGGGCCTGGCTGTGGTTGGCGGTGTGGAAAGGCTGCAGGAAAGACTCAGACCTGCAGACCAGGCTCTGAAGGTCATGTGCTTCTCTTCTAGTCAGGAAGGGGCTGAAGGTCACTGCCTGGGGGCCACTTCCGGCCTTCCATGGACCTTCCCAGTGCTGGACCAGGAACTGGCTTTAGTCATAATCCTTGGGGTCCCCCTGACCTGACCACAAGAGGGCGGCAGAGGCTAACACTCCCTCTCCTTCTAGAAGAGGCCGAGGGCCGCACCCCTTCCATCCGGGGTTTAAAGAAAACATGAGGACCCAGGCACTCCTTCCTTCCTCCCTCCCTTCCTTCCCTCCCTTCCTTTCTTCCTCCCTCCCTCTTTCCTTCCTTCCTTTTCTAGTGTCCAGCCCCTTGTACTTTAGCTTAAGGAACTCTCAAATCATCCTAACCTTTTCTGCCTTTCTTTCTTTTTCTTTCTCTTTCTTTTTCTCTCTTTCTCTCTCTCTCTTTCTTTCTTGACAGGGTCTCACTACATAGTTCAGGCTGGCCTTCAACTGTGTGGCTCAGGCAGGCCTCAAACTCAAGGGAGTCCTCCTGTCTCAGCCCTCCTGAGTGCTGGGATTTCAGGTGTGCATCACCCCCCCTGGCTTCTCTGCTTCATTTTGAATTAACCCACACTGTTAGGTGCAGATCAGTCTCTAGGCATGTCCATAAAAAGTAAAAAGGGAAAATAGGAAACAGCAGAGTTAAGTACTATTTGGGCCCCATGTAGTTGGGGCTGAAAGAGAAATGTTCATTTGTGTAAGCTGGGCTGAAATGCTGCACTAGCACAAAAAAAATCACAAAAATTATACTGTGTTTATTGGGTAAATATGAGCAGGCACTGTACTGGCCCTGGGGCTCGAAGGAGGCAGAGGGGTTCCCACCCGACTGTCTCAGGGCTGTGGAGCAGGTGGGCAGGAGACTGGGGCTGTCCACACTCCAGGTCCTCAGGACCCATCAGCTACTCATCAACTGCCCAGTACCCCCTCCATGCCTGGCTGCGATTTTTCAGGGTCCCGAGGCAAACAGGGTGAAGGCACACCTTACCCTTCTGAAATTCAGTATGGGAGGAGAAATTAAATATATCATAGTAAGACACTGTACAGATATAGCCTGAGGGATAAAGGCCAGGCTTCAAGTACAGAAAGTGCTACAGCTCAGGAGGGCTGGGGCAGCCATGGGGCCAAGATGCAATGCTGGGTTTGAGGGCTGGGGGCGGGGCCAGGGAAGGATAGGACAGGCGATGGCTGGTGACCGGAGGAGCTGGACCGAGGAGTTGAGATGCTGCAGGAGCGCTGCGAGGCAGGCGTGGAGGAGGCCTTATTAAGAAACTTGGTTCCAGGCCACTGCACCAGGCTGTCGCAGCCAGCGGAGCAGCAGGGACAGGACATTTGCCCACAGTGAAGACAGCACTGACTCAGCAGCAGACTCAAGGGCAGCCTTGGGCGTGAGGGGTGTGCAGGTGCCAGGGCAGCGGAGTGTCACCAGGTCCCATGCTGCCGTGCATCTGAATCTGGGCGGTTCTCATCCAGGGGAGAAAACCAAGGCAGGCTGCTGGGAGCCAGCATTCCTCCCTGGCCCTGCGGCCTCCCCTTCTGGCCCAGCTGCCACCGCTGTCCCTTGGCAGTCTCACCATGGGCTACAGAGCAGACAGCAGGAACCAGGAGGGAGCTCCATGTTCAAGATGGGAAACCGAGGGAAGGAGGGTAGGGCAGGTGGAGGCTGGCTTGGTTTAGGCACCGAGGCCCAGGCCTGCACCCTCTGTATCAGTCTTTGCTACCCCTGTCGGGGGCTGTCTCCCCATGGAGGGGCTCCAGGCACCCTGGATCCAGGGCCTCCTCACCGGGTGCTGCTGGAGGCCCAACATCTTCCCTGAGGGCCCCATTGGAGGCTCCTATGTCAGCCTCCATCTTCTCCCTCAGTCTCCGCTTGAAGAAGCCAACCTGTCACAGGGTGAACATGAAGCCCTAAGAATGGATGGATGGTGACCACAAAGCCAGTCCTGGGCATCTGCCTGGTGTCAGGGAGGCCAGTGCATGCTCAGTTCTCAGAAAGAAAGAGGTCTTGGAAATTGTTTCTTTTTTTTCTGGTCCCAGGGATCAAATTCAGTACCTTGTGCTTGCCAGGCAGGCATGGTGCCACTGAACTAGATTCTTGACCTTTGAAAATATTTTTTAAAAGCTTTATATTTAGTAGTTCATTCTTTCGGCTCATCAGATGTTATGTAGCCAGCCAGGTATGGTGGTGTACATATGTAATCCTAGCACTCTGGGAGGCTAAGGCAGGAGAACTGCAAGTCTTAGTCTGTGCAACTTAGTGACTTTGGGAGATCCTGCCTCAAAATTAATTAATTATTTTTTGAGACAGGATCTCCTTATGTAGTCCACATTGGTCTTGAAATTCAGTGTGATCTTGTCTCAAAAGAAAATATTTAAGGGCTGGAGATTTAGCTCAGTGGTTCTGGCGCCTGCCTTGCAAGCGCAAATTCCTGAGTTTGATCCCGGTAACCGCATACAATGCTGGGTGTGGAGACTCATGCCCACCAGCAATCAATACCACATACCACAGTGCCGGGCGTGGTGGCTCATGCCTGTAGTCCCAGCACTTGGGAGGCAGAGACAGGAGGATTGCTGAATTCCAGATTTGCCTGGGCTCCATAGTGAGCTCAAAGCCAGCCTGAACTACAAAGAGAGACCCTGTCTCAAAAAAAAAAAAAAAAAAAAAGAAAATATTTAAAAAGTGATGGGCACCTGGGGAGGTAGCTCAGTGTAAAGGGCTTGAGTTTATCTCCTAGTACCCTTAAGAAGAAAAACAACACTTTGCAGAAATAGTAATAAAATGAGTTACTGATAACCCTGTGGGTGAAACAGAGGGTAACTTTAATTTTCTTCTTCTTTTTTTTTTTTTTTTTTTTGCAGTACCAGGGATCAAACTTTGATCCTTATGGTTCCAAGGTAGGTGCAGTACCACTTGAGCTAAATCCCCAGCCCTTTCTTTTTCTTTTTTAAATGAGACATGGTCTCTCTACGTAGTCCAGGCTGGCCTTGAACTTACAGCAATTCTCCTGCCTCAGCCTCTTTTTTTAAAAAAAATCTTACTTGTGGGGCTGGGGATTTAACTCAGTGGTTCCAGCATTTGCCATGCAAGCACAAGGTCCTGAGTTGATCCCTGGTAACCACATACCACAATGGTGGGTGTGGTGACTCACATCTGTAATCCCAGTACTCAGGAGGCAGAGGCAGGAGGACTGCGGTTCGAAGTTTGCCTAGGCTCCATAGTGAGCTCAGAGCCTGTCTCAAAATAAAAGAGACCTTGAGCCGGAGCTTTAGCTCACTGCTTCCAATACCTGCCTAGCAAGTGCAAGGGCCCTGGTTCAATCCCTGGTAACCACATACAATAATACTGGGCATAGTGACTCACGCCAACTGGCAGTTAGTATCACATACCACAGTGCCAGGCGTGGTGGCTCACACCTGTAATCCCAGCACTCGGGAGGCAGAGGCAGGAGGATTGCTGAGGTCCAGGATTGCCTGGGTTACATGGTGAGCTCATGGCCAGCGGGAGCTACAAAGTGAGACCCTGTCTCAAAAAACAAACAAACAAACAAACAAAAAAAACAGAGACCTTGTCTCAAAAAAAAAAGAAAAATCTAACTTGTATGTTTTTATTTATTTTTCTTCAGCCTCTTTTTTTGCTAGTACCAGGGATCAAACTCTAGCCCTTGTGCTTCCAAGATAGGCATGGTTCCTCAGCCTCTTGAGTGCTGGGATTACAGGCATGTACCACCACACCTGGCCTTTTTTGTTTTTTTTTTGGGACAGGGTCTCACTTTGTAGTTCAGGTTGGCACTGAGCTCACTATGTAGCCCAGGCAAGCCTGGAACTCAGCAATCCTGTTTCTGCCTCTCAAGTGCTGGGATTACAGGCGTGAGCCACCACACCCGGCACTGTGGTATGCGGTATTGATTGTTGGTGGGCATGAGTCTCCACGCCCAGCATCGTATGTGGTTACTGGGGATTGAACTCAGGACCTTGCACTTGCGAGGCAGGCACCATTTTTTTGGTTTTTTGACACATGGTCTTGTTGTATATCCCAGGTTGGCCTGAAACTCAAATGTGATCCTCCTGCTTCAGCCTTCCAAGTTCTGAGATTATAGGTATCTGATTTGAAACTTTGATTTTTTATGTTCTCTTCTGTCATACTGAGGCCCTTTACCTGCAATTCCTGCCATCCGTGCTGCTCCCTTGCCAGCTTCTCATCCTTCCTACTGTAGTGAAAGGTGCCTCTCTTGGGAGGCTTCCCGGGCCTGTCCCTGTGTGAGGCCCTTTGCTACAGGACCCAGCTGTGGCTTGACCCTGCACCTCCCTCCTTAGGCTGTGGGCTACATAGGCAGGGATCTTATTTGTGCCTGTGCCACTGTGTTCTGGGGCCTGCTGAGCCACTGGCAGCAGAATCTGTGGGTAGATGTGATCCTTCTCCTTCCCCTGTACCCAGTTCCTAGCTCTGCTTCTGCCAGTGCTAGGCTGAGTAAAGGTGGGAAACCTCACTCAATCTGCGGGTCACAGGAGGCTGATCTATGACAGGAGGTACAGGTGAAACCTGGTCCAATTCTAGTGTCCTTGGCCTTGGCATTCCCACTGGCCCCTGGCAGTGCCCACCCCAGCTTTGCTGCCTCAGCAATGCCCGCTCCTGCCTGAGCTCCCACCTTGTGCAGCACTAAGAAGACAAACAGCAGCAGCAGCAAGCCCCCTGCGCCGCTCAGCACGTAGACCTGCAGCATCTCCTTCTGGTATACCACGTCCACCTTCGTGAGGACCTGTGGAGCCAGGCAGTGTGGGAGGCCATCCCTCCCCTTTGCTCTGAAGTATCCCTGGTGCCAGCATAGCCACTGGCAGCTGAGACCCAGCCTGGCACTTCTGCTCACCCTGAGAGCCACCTGCCCTCCTGCTCCCGCACTGGGCTTTGTGCCCACTGCTCTGCTCTGCCCACCCTCTTGGCAGCCATCAGCTGGTGGCCTTTCGCCAGGCTGGGGCCACACGAGACTTCTGGGCTCAGACCAGGAACCTCCCACAACACACAGCTCTGGCCTGAGGCGGCTCCAACAGGGGCCAAAGGCCCTCAAGGGGTACAGGTCTCCCACCTGCACTCTGCTTTGTGTTCCAGACCTGTATGTAGTGCCTGCCCCTGGACTTGAGGTGCAACCCACCTGGGCCAGGGAGGTGTTGCTGCCATACAGGTGGAAATGCCGGCTACTGTTGAAGGAGATGGACAGTGAGCTGCAGAGGCTGAGCATGGAGGAGGCCTGTGGGGTGGAAGGTGGGAAGACTGGGCACTGGGACCAGAGTCCTGACCTCAGCCCCCAGCACAGGGTGATGGTGACATTCCTGTGCCACTCCCCACCACTGCAGGAGTTTCCCTAGGAACATGGAAGGACTGCCCACAGGTCTGCAATACGCCTTGCATGTACAGACACACCATAGTTCTCTCGTCTGCACCTGCGTAAACCTGAGGATTCCATACTCTCAGAAAAAAGAGGGGCTGTCTGGGGAGCCCACCTTCACTCAGACCCAGGCCCTGTTGCCAGTGCCAACTGCAGGCAGGTGCTACCTCGATGTTGCCCACCAGCTCCACACTTGCGGTCACATGTACAAGCAGCTCCCTCCTGAAGACGAAAGGGCAGCGAATCTCGGCTCCCGGGAGACATGGCTGATGGGTCAGGATATGGGTCAGCACTCGCCCTCCCTTCCCACCCGTCCGCCCTGCTCAGAGCACATGTCTATACCTCGGTGGCATTGGGAGGCCTCTTCAGGTCTTCATGCGAGCAGGCGATGCCAGGCTCCTAGGCACAAGGGCAGTCTCCAGTCAGTTTGGGCCTCTTAGTGCCCTTTGGGACATGGGCACCCTACTGCCCCCTCACTGGCCCCACTGACCCAGGCATCTCCACATTCCTGGGATGTGGGTCTCTCACCTGCCAGCTAAGTGCATGGGGCCTGGACACACTCACCGTCTGCACACTCCAGGTGTATGTGAACGGCTGCCCACTGTGGGGCTGTGGCACCCTGACCAAAGCCTCTAGCGTGGGCATGTCATGGTCATGGACAGAAGGCTGAATCCGTACCTGGCATAGAGGACATGGCTGCAGAACCTGAATGCTGGCCACCCTTGCTGCCTCCATCCTGCCTGCCCTGCAGACCTCCTTGAGACAGCAGGTAATGACCAAGCCCAGCTGAGCAGCCCTTGAGGCCTTCTGGGGCGGGTTCCAGGCTCTCCCAGCTTTCTCTGCACCCTGGAGGGCCTTCTGTGTCACCATCTCTGGACAGCACAGCTCCCCTCCTGGTCCATGGCATCTGCTCACCCCCAGGAGGATGCAGCATGTGTGTGCACCTCCCTCAGTGAGACCCAGAGCTTCCCAAGGAAGGGAGCAGTGCCAGTCTCATCTTAGTTCCTCACCACTTAATATAGTGCCCTACATAGAACAGCCTTCAAAAAAATTTGGGTTTTTTTTTTGCTTGTTTGTTTTAGAGACAGGGTCTCACTATGTAGTTTGGTTTGGCCTTGAAGCCACTCTGTAGCCCAGGCAGGCCTTGAACCTCTGGAGATCCAGCTGCCTCAACCTCCAGAGTGCTGGGATGACTGCTGTTGTCCAGCGAGTTGGAAGACTCATTTTGGCAACTGCACTGAATTGAGAAAGATTTGAGTACTTTGTATGTAAAAAGAACTGTCTTTGCTAAGGTGGGGGACCCAGAAATATGTTAGGAAAGTGACATAGAAGAGACACCATTAATGTCTCAAAGAGATCAAGCAGGGACTAAGGGGATGCTGAGGAGAGGGCTGCAGAAAACCGAGCTCCCAGAAGCAGTGGGGACTCAGGAGAGCACAAGCGGAACCAAGACCCACTGTATGAGACTGAAAAGTCAGGTTCTTGGTGTCCTTGCTCTCAAGCTTTGTGACCCCATCAAGCGTGGGGTGGTGGAAAGGTGGAGATGACAGTGGGCTGGGCCCAACTCACCGTGACAGGTGGCTCCTCCCCTGATGTTACCTGGTAGATGTGCCTGATCTGATGGTTCTTGGGTCCTTTGGGGGTGAAGTTGATATAGAGTGTAGAGTTTTCCTGCCTGCAGGAGAGAGCAGAGTAGATGGAGGCTGGTGCAGAAGGCAGCTCAGACCTCATGGGGCCTCTGAGCTGCTGTGGACTCAGAGGTCACACACACAATTGGACTGGGTCCTTGGGAAATCAGGGCTGGCTCTTGTCTGGAGCCCCAGAGGGGAGCCCAGGACAGGTGTGGGCTGAGCCTTGCTCTGCCATCCCAGCAGCTCTCCACTGTCTTCTGGTCTTGCCCACCCACAGGTAACACCTCTGCTGACCCACCTGACCAGCCTCCAGCCTGCCACCCACACCCTCAGCTACCTCCCCACTTCCCAGGGGCAGTCCAGGCCTATGTCCAGGTAGCTTGGCACCACTCCCTGGCACCACTCCCAGCTGGGTGTTTTTGGCCTTTCTGTCCTCCACAACTGCCCTCTGCACCCCACTCATGCAGACCCAGCCCCTTCCTCCTCCTCCACCTCCTTGCCACTCTCTGGCCTAATCCAGCCTGCTTGGCATTTATGTGTAAAGGCTCTGGACCTTGAAGCTTAGACGCTGTCCCTGCCCCATCTCTCCACATTGCCTATAAAAGCCTGTGCTTTCAAGCCTCCTGCTCTAAGCCAGCATACCTGGGAGGCCACCCCATGTGACAGAGGACACAGAGTCCAGCCCAGCTCTCTGAGGCTGGGTTCACTGTGGGGCTTCATCCCCCTGACGCTGCGGTGCCTGAGGTGAGTGAAGCCAGCATGGCTGAAAACCACCTCAAGCCTGGCTTCTGTCCTGTGGCTCCGTGGCCACGGCTGAGCACCTGCTTTTCCAAGCCCCAGTCTGTGTGTGAGTTGCATGAGGAGAGGCATGGAGGCCTCAGTGTGCTGGCACAGGTCCACTGGGCAGTGTGCTTCTTCTTCCACTGGTAAAGTGGACCTAGCTCAAGAGCCCTGAAAGGGCCCTTGGTTTTTGGAGAGCTGAAAACTGGGAGCCAGGAGGAGAGAAGCTCCAGTTCCCCCAAGAGGGCTCAGAGAGGCCCAGGGTGGCAGGGTGGTGCAGGAGGGAACAGAGGTTCAGGCCCGGGACTCACTCCTCGATGAGGACGTGGATGGGGTATAGGACAGGGATGCTGGCAGCGGCCACATTGTCCTCCAGGAGACTCGAATCCTCATTGTCGCTGCAGGGCAAGGCAGGGCAGGGTAGGGTTAGCCCTGGCCAGCTTCAGGGCGTGGGGACGCCAAGGGCATCTGGGATGCTCACCAGCGTACAGTGCTGTTCAGCTCAATGAAGTCCTCCCAGGAGCTGGTGAGCAGCACGCTGAACATCGCCTGGATGCCAACCTAGCAGGGACAGGGTAGGAGACAAGTGCTTGGAGCAGCCCAGGCACTGCAACCACCATGAGTTTGTACAGTGTCCAGAGCGTGCCACCTTGAAAAGGCTGGGTGGGGCAGGGCCTTCCCTCCCTGCTGTACGGGAGACTATGCTAAGTGCACAGGACCACAAGGTAGACACCTCCAGGTCTGTCTCCCTGGGGCACTCAGATAGGCCACTCCCCCGGCCCTGGCCACTTGATCCCTGGGCCCTGCTGAGCAGCACTTACTGAGCTGCCTGCTTTGAAGATGGGTGAGCTCACGTTGCACAGGAGGATTCGGGTCAGGAGCCCAGGGCCCTCAGAAAGCTCCTCACAGGTGATAGGCATCTGGTTGTGCGGCTAGGCAGGGAGAGAAAGGTTTGGTGGTGGACGAGACAGTCTCAGACAGCCAGGGCTGGAGGGGTGGGTATGACCAGGCACAGTGGTGCCCACCTGAGCCCCAGCTTCCCAGGAGTCTGGGGCAGGAGGCTCACTTGTGCCTGGAGCCCTAGGCCAGCTTGGGTTACAGAGTGAGAGGTGCCCAAAGAACCAAACCCAAGCAAAACGGAAACATGTCAAGCCAGGCACCAGAGACACACAGTGCTATTCTGTTTGCGTGAGCGCTCAGTACCAGGTAGATTCATAGGAACAGAAGGCAGATTAGAGGTTGCCAGTGCAGGACGGGGTATTACTCCTATTACAAAGGCTTGAAAGGGTATAAAAGCTCCAGAACTACACGGTGCCAATAGTTGTAGAACACTGTAAATGCACTGAATACCAATAAACTGTATGGCTAGGAGTGGGTAAAATGATATAGTTTATATTATGTATTTTTTACATCAAACTTTGTTTGTTTATTTATTTATTTTTTTTGAGACAGGGTCTCGCTTTGTAGTTCAGGCTGGCCCTGAGCTCACCGTGTAGCCCAGGCAAGCCTCGAACTCAGCAATCCTCCTGCCTCTGCCTCTGGAGTGCTGAGATTACAGGTGTGAGCCACCATGCCCAGCATTGTGGGGTGTGGTACTGATTGCTGGTGGGCCTGAGTCACCATGCCCAAGATCATATCATTGTGGTTACCAGGATTGAACCAGGGACCTTGCGCTTGCTAGGCAGGTGGCGGAACCATTGAGCTAAATCTCTGTCCACTTTTTGTTTATTTTTTAAGAGTGGGTCTGGCTGTGCAGTTCAGGCTGGCCTTGAACTCACTGTGACTTTCCTGCCTCAGCCTCCAAAGTGCTGGGATGACAGATGTGAGCCACCATGCTCTTTCACACACCACTTTTCTTAGTCCTGTGGTTGTCCACTGCCTCCCTTTTTGTTTATGGGAGCTGAGACTCAAAGAAGGAAAGGGGAGCCACGGGGTGGGAACTATTCAGGCTGTCTGCCCGAGGCTCTAGAGGGGAGCAGATGCCTCGCCACAGCAGGCACTGCTCACAGCTCACCTTCAGCACCCCCACTTTGCGCAGTGACAGTCCCCGGGGGAAGCTCAGGCCCAGCTGGACCCAGTAAGCATCTTCTCCCAAGTTTCTCAGTGTCCACTCCACGGCAAGGCTGGACGAAGGGATCAGATGCAGAACTCTGGACCTGGTGGGTGGGGATCAGAGGACAGTTCTGGGGGCCATGATGAAGATAAGGCAGGAACTTTAGAACTAAGGGATCCGGCAGGTCACAAAGTAAGCTGCAAGGCTGGGGTACAGCCTTGTAACATGGTGCCTGCTGTGCACAGGTGAGGACTAGCTTCTCTCTCCAGGGAGGAAGAAAAGAAAAAGCTCCTCTGTTCAGGCCCACCCTTCTGTCACCTCATCTAGCCTGAAAGGAGGACACACAACCCACTGTTCTAAGAGAAGACGTGGCCAGAGAGGGCAGAGAGCCTGTCCCCCCCCCGCCCGAGGGCACAGGAGTAGAGCTTGAGGGAGGACAGATGGACAGTGAAGCTTCAGACCTGGTTGGAGAGAAGGACAGCTGTAGGTCAGCCTCACACTTCTTGTCCTCCCCACAGTTCTTCTCAAAGGGGATCTGCAAGGCCAAGAAGAAAGGACTAGCTCAGCCTGGCCAGCATGCCCGGCTCCAGGCTGAGCCTGCCCTCCACCTTCTCACCTCCTTGGTCTCCACATGGAGAGCCGGTTGCAGGATGGGCCGCACCTCTGCACCCAGCTGAGCCTGGAGGGTTGAAGACAGGAGAGCTTGTTGAGGCAATGGTGGTGAGGGGCAGGGAGAGCTCAACCCTGGCTGGGGAGGCTGAGGCTTGGAGCCCTCCCCTCTAGCGACAGGGTCCTGCTGTGTGTGCAGAGGACTTCTGGATTCACCACCTGGGAGCAGCCTTCTCAAGGCTCTTCCCACCCACCCTTCTAGCCTAGCCTCCAAACCTCGTGTCTCAGGAGCTCCAGGCCAAGTTTGCCAACACTCCACGCTCACTATCCAGAGCTAAGTGCTGGGAGAGCACGGGGAGCCACCAGGTTAACCACCTGTCCTCCAAGGGGAGCAATAGGCATTTTCCCCAGGGACCAGGTATTGGCACGAATACAGGGTATCTCAGAGCATGGAGAACGACTCCTCTCCCAGCCCTAGGGATCAAGGAAGCACTCTACACAGGGAGATCCCAACAAAATGTAGATGCAATTGTTTGGATTTAAAATGTCCCAAAGAGGCCGGAGGTTTGGCTCAGTGGTTCCGGCACCTGCCTCGCAAGCGCAAGGTCCTGAGTTCTAATCCCCAGTAACCACATACAATGCTGGGCATGGAGACTCACGCCCACCAGCAATCAATGCCACATACCACAGTGCCGGGCATGGTGGCTCACGCTTGTCATCCCAGCACTCGGGAGGCAGAGGCAGGAGGATTGCTGAGTTCGAGGCTTGCCTGGGCTACATAGTGAGCTCAGAGCCAGCCTGAACTACAAAGTGAGACCCTGTCTCAAAAAATAAATAAATAAATAAAATTTCCCAAAGGGCAGTGAGCCATGGTGGTATAAACCTATAATCCTAGCATCTGGGAGGCTAAGGCTCAGGATCTAAGCAGGTTCAAGGACAGCCTGAACTACATACCAAGACACTGTCTCAAACAAAAACAACAAAGAGGAGAAAACCCTCCTCCAAAATGAAACCTTGAAAATGTCCCCAAAGGCCCACGTGGTAAAGGCTTGGCACCCAGCCATAGTGCTACTGTGAGCTGGCAGAACTTTCTTCTCTTACAGTTGGGGTACTGGGTACTGAGGCCAGGTCCCCACTCAGAACGCAAACTCCTAAGCGGCCCCAGCCCAAAGACGGTGGCCCTAGTGGAGCCTAGTTGGGGCACAGTGAGGTTGGCACAGTGGCAACCTGGAGGGGGTGTAGGGACCAGCCAGGCATAGGTCCAGGAAGCAGGTCCATTGACCCGAGTCAAAACTACACCTCCCTGTCCAGTGGCAGTGGAGGGTGGTGGTGCCTCAGCCCGTGCCACCTGCCAGCACCATTATAGTTTCACCTGCACACCCTTAAATACTGGCACCTCCTCCAGTGGCAACTGCTGACCTCATACCACCCCTCCCTCTGTCTCTACCCAGGGAGTTGTCTTGGCTTTGTGGGCCCAGGTCTCTTCACTGATTCTAACACTGTACATCTGTCTGGCATTTAAGTGTCCATGGCCCAGACTGTGGGTGTCCTCGGGTACCCTGCTGTGCCCCTTGCCTTCAGGACTGAGCCTCCACTTCTTTTCAGGGTCCTGAGGACAGAAGTCTGCTCTCCTCAGTCTCAGGTGGGGAGTGATCATGAGGCCACCCACTGGTAGTGCGATGTGAGCAAGTGTCTAGAATTTTAGCACATATCCTCCAGGCAGAGATGGGTGTGCTCCTTCTGTGGTAAGAGCCACAGCCAGCCTGGATTTAGAGCAGGAGGGGCTGGTGGGGAAGCAAACCACACCACCCACCGGAGGGCGGTTGGCCCCACCTCCTCAGCTAGCGCCCAACACCTGCTGCTCGTGGAACTTTGATGCTATAAAGGGAAAGCTGAGTAACAAAAACCATGTGTCTGCAGAGCCAGCGTGGTGAAGGCTGCCAATCTGGATTTAGAGAATCACCATATGAGTTTGTAGGCCATTTATAGGAAAGAGATTGTTCAAAATGTGACTCTCAGCTGAGTTTACATAACTAGTAATCTGTCCTGGCAGGCATGTGGTGGTCTCCTGGACAATTCACAGGTCCCAGAAGCAGTAAAGTCCAAGTGTGAACTCCTGGCTCCCATCCCCACAAACCTACCGCGCTGGTGCTTCCTGTCTCATGGCTCTGTCACCTACTCAGACACAAACCAGAAAGGATGTCATTCATACCTCTCTGCCTGCATCTCAGCCTCCTGGCAACTCCTGACTCACGCTCTCCACTCTGAGGGCACAGCCTTGCCCAGGCCCAGGCTTACTCCTCTAGGCATGCCCTCCACTCGCAGCAGGCTGCATTGGCAGCTGGAGCAGATGCTGTTTCTGCCCTTTGCAGAACCTTAGTTTGGTTTCGAGAAACTACTTGATGCCCGTCAAACACACAGAAGTGTGTGCCCTGTCCTTCCAGCCTAAGAGACAGTGCAGGTGCAAGGCTAGGCCTCCTGAAGTTCTCTCGCTGGGTTCTGTGTGCCAGGCATTAGAACCTGAAGTCCAGGACTGATGCCCAGCAGGAGCCTGGCATATATGGCTCCCTGAAGGGGTCCTGTTGATTCAACCATTACAGCACCTCTTGAGCTCCTGGCTTCCTTTCCTCCCAGAGTAGTTTTTCCACATTTCTTTTCAGCACAGTCTCTAATTATATTCTCCTTTTTTTTTTTTTGAGACAGGGTCTCACTTTGTAGTTCAGGTTGGCCCTGAGCTCACTATGTAGCCCAGGCAAGCCTCGAACTCAGCAATCCTCCTATCTCTGCCTCCCAAGTGCTGGGATGACAGGCGTGAGCCACCATGCCCAGCACAGTCTCTAATTATATTCTTTTCCTGCCCTAGTCAGCCAACTTTAGTTTCTTTATTTTTTTTAATTTTATTGAGACAGGGTCTAGCTTTATAGTTTCAGGCTGGCCCTGAGCTCACTATGTAGCCCAGGCAAGCCTCGAACTCACAGCAGTCCTCCTGCCTGTCAAGGTGCTGGGATTTCAGGTGTGAGCCACCACGCCTGGCATTGTGGTGTGTGGTACTGGGGATCGAACTCATCTGCCAGGCAGACGCCAGGACCCCTGAGCTAAATCCCCAGGCAGCCTTATTTAGTTTCTATGGCTTACAATCAACAAAAGACTACTATAACACCCAGTCACATCTTGCTGGGTGATATGCCTGCTGTCCCCTGCACCCATAAACCTCTCCTTACCACACGTCTGTCCCTCGCTGTTCCTTCTTCCTCCCAAAGAGAGAAGTTCAGGGAGATGCTGACGGGGGAGCTGAGGTCTTGAACGCAGACCTAGGGGCAAGAGGAGCAGCACAGGTGCTAAGTCCTGCCTACTGCTGCCTGGGCTGCAGTGCACCAGCGATGAGACTAGAAATCAGCTGTTAGCAGCCTCCCAACTGTGATAGCAGTGAAGAATACACTCATTACTAATCAGGTGCTTGCAGTCTGTCCAGGGTGTTTCTTAGCTTCTGCTCCATGGCGGATGCCACTAATCAATCACAGCAGGTTCTCACTGAGTGCTGTGGCAATCCCAAATCTCTGTCAAATGGCACCAGGCAGTCATTACCAAAGTTTGCACAAGAATATTCTAGAAAAACTGTCCTAACCTGAGAACAGGGCTTCTGCCCTGTTATGACCAGTGCCTGACACTAGCACTTTTTGGCACTGATTGTTCTTTACTTGAACTTTCCACTGATTTTAACAAGCCAGCAATCATTCTCACATTCAAAGGGAGAAACCAGCTCTGTAAAGATGCCCAGTTGTCCTTAGGTCTAGTGCTGGAAGTGACAGAGCCAGGAGAGAGCCACACTATCCATCTGTCTGAGTCCAAACCCGAGGATTCCCCTCCAGGTCTCCTTGATGCTCTCTCTGGAAGGCTTATGTTGAACTTCCCACCCCTGGCAAGGCATGGTGTGTGAGGGGTAGGCATCTGGGCACAAGTGATGAAGTCACGGGGTAGGTGGGAGGTGAACCCCTGCAGGACCACTATTTTTTGTTTCTCTTTTTGTATGTTTCTCATTCTCCATAATAAAAATGCAAAAAAAACCTTTGAAATCTTATACCTCAAGCCTATCTTCTGTCTTTTATGAAATGTCAAATGAACTAAAATAATTTTGCATAAATTTTTCTTCCTTTTTTACAATGTTGAAGATTAGACCCAGGGCCTTGGCACTAAACTAGTCCTTTTAAATTTTTTTATTTGTTTGTGCTACTGGGGGTTGATCCCAGATATTTTGCCTTGATCTACATTCAGCCACTTAAAAATAGTTTTTTTTTTTTTTGAGACAGGGTTTCTCTTTGTAGTTCAGGTTGGCTCTGAGCTCACCATGTAGCCCAGGCTATCCTTGAACTCACAGCAATTCTCCTGCCTCTGCCTCCCACATGCTGGGATTACAGGCATTGTGGTGTGTGGTACTGATTGCTGCTGGGTGTGAGTCACCACACCTGGCATTGTGGTGTGTGGTACTGAGGACCAAATATGGAACCTTGCATTTCCAAGGCAGATGCTGGAACCATTGAGGTATATCCCTGGCCCCCCTTTGAAAATTTTTTTAGGAGCAAAGGGTATAGTTCAATGGTGCTGTGCCTGCTTGCAAGTGAAAAGTCCTAAGGTCGATCCCTGATACAGGAAAAAAAAAAAAAAAAGAAAGAAAGAAAAGAAAAGGAAAGGAAAGAAAAGAAAAAGATCCCAAAGCCCGGGGCTGTAGCTCCATGACTGAATGCTTGCCTGGCATGCTCATGGCTCTAGGTTTAATCCCCACACTGAAAAAAAAAGTTTTTTGTTTTAAGACTGGGTTTCACTAAGTTGCTAAATTGCCCAAGATGGACTCAAATGTATGATTCTTCTACCTCAGCCTCCCAGAGGGCTGAAATTATAGGTGTGGACCACCATACCCAGCTCAGTTCCCTTTGTGCACAGGACTGCTCTAAGTAAACTATATTTGTGTCTCTAAGCAAACTACATCTCAGCTGCTGTTCAGCCTAATACTTTATTTTATAAAATACTAATACTTTATTTCTCACTATGCAGTTCAGAGTAGCCTGAAAATTAAGGTGATATTCCTGTTTCAGCCTCCCAAGGGAGGATTATAGGAGTATGCTACCACACCATCTCAAACTAATATTTTAAAAAATCCTTTTCTGGGATTGGTGTTAATAAGTTATCATATATACCTGGTAAATAATGACATGTCATGATGACTGACTAAGCTGTAGCCATTAGAAATGACTATGACTGTATAAAAAATGTACCAATAAAGAATTCAATTAAAAAATGACTATGAATGATGTGAGGAAGGGACAGAGAAAATGGATGGTATGTCACAGTTGTTGCCTTGACAAACATCCCAGGACTGGAGAACATCTGCTATGGACACCATCGCACCTACGGCACAGCAGAGGGCACCGCAGTAGAGAGAGCACCGTGACTGTCCCCAGCATGATGTGCTTAGCTACTTTCTCAGAACATCAGCACAGGCTTCCTTACCGGGAAGTGAAACCAGATCTCCCTGCAGGATTCTTCCACAGTGACAGCTGTAAGCCCTGTGAGCTCCCGCCTGCCTCCTGGGAATGTGCCCCGGCTCCTGCTCTGATGGCTGTCCAGCTGCACAGTGTAGGTGAGGTTGGCAACCAGGTGACCTGGCGGGGAGGGAGGGCAGAAGTTGAATGGTGCTGGCGGTGGTGGGGCCAGGACTGGGTAGCAGGAAGTCAGCCCTCACCTTGGAAATGGTGGATTAGACTCTTGAGCCGGAAACAGACTGTGATGTTGACCCCCTCCTTTTTCCAGGGATTGGCCGAGTAGGTGCACTCCACCTCACGCACCGGGATCTCCTCCGGGGAGAAAGACATCTGCGTGACAACGTCCACCACAGGCCGGGAGCTGCCGGGCACAGAGCCTCAGATAAACACTCAGCTCTCCCAGAAGGCTCTTCTGCCCTGAAGATGATGCCTGTCTCCTCTCAACAGTAATAGCCTTGAGGACAGCAACCCGTGTTCACTGTTGGCAGCTGTGGGACCCACTGTCTATGAAGTATGAGGTTTTAAATGGAGCAATTGGGGGTGGAAATGGAGCTCCAGGAAGAGCACTGCATAGCATGTGTGAGGCTTATGTTCCATCCCCAGACCATGTGTGTGCATGTGAGCATGTACACACATGCATGTACACAAACATGCACATGCTGACACACATACCACACACTGGACAAATACTCAGCTGCTTCTATGCTTTGACTGTCCGATGATGCTGTGTATTTAGAATGAAATTCAAACATTTTTCTTTTCAGTCCAAACAGCTGTCTCTCCAGCCTTCTTTCCCACTGTGCCCCGTGGACTGGCCACATTCCAGCTGCTCCAGCCTCCTCAGGGCACATCTGGGA
>PVIC010024756.1:0-25797 GCA_004025085.1 Thryonomys swinderianus
AAAAGGTTTTTATTTGATACAGGATCTTGAAGAGTTGCCCAGGCTAAACTTGAACTTGCAGCCCTCCTGCCTCAGACACCTAGAGTGCCAATATTATGGCCATGCACCACCATAAGCAGCCACTTTCTGTACCTGTTTGGTGCTAAGAGTGGCAATGGCCAACTTTAGGGAAAGGGATCATGTAGCACATGCACATGGTGGGTGGTGCCATGAACTTCAGAGTGCCTCGATTCACCATGGCATAACCCTATTTTCTAAATATGGTAAGTTATTAGAAATTGCCTCCATTGTGGGCTTCCCAGAGGACAGATGAAAGTTGTACAATAATAAAATTAGAATTAAGAATCATAGTGTGTCTTCCATTCTCTTGCCCCAAACAACATTTCATTTATCTCACACAACCGATTAATACTATTTGGTTAACCCAAATCTCTTCATTTGGTCATTTTCTGCTAAAGTTACCATGCTCTGGGGTAGCCTGAGTGGTTGTCTTTTATACTGAAGTTTCATAGATGAAGGTTTCCTGTGCTCTCTCTTGTAGTCTTAAATTGCCCTCTTAAATTGCTTGAAGAGCAGATTCTTCTACTTCTGTCTGGTTTAGGTACAAGGCAACATGTGATTCTTTTTTAGATCATCAGTGTGATTAAAACTTCAAGAAGCTTGCTGAAGGAAAATAGAATCTCACTTTCTCTTGAAAAACATAGGTCAATTTTATTAGAAAATATGAGGTTTCAGGGCTAGTGAGTTACTTTCACTAAGAGGTGAACTTCGTCACAACCCTATGTGACATTCAGTGAAAAGGTGACAATGATGGTAGAAGTTCTTTGATGGGGTAACCTAGAAGTCAATGATTTTCATAATTTTGTAATTGTTATTTTGTATATATTTATATCAAAGAATTGATCCACTGGTATGTTAAACTTGAGCTTTGTTCAAAGGTAGTAGGCTATATTATGTTGTGATAATAGTGCCTTACATTTATGTAGTATGATCAAAATCTACAATTAATGCTTATAATTTTAAACTTTATTACAAGGAAAGACATATTGTCATTAATCCCCTTCAAACACACTTATCTCATCATTTTTGCCACTTTCTGAAGCAGTTCTGAAAGTGAACTTTTGTTGGTGTCTTGCTGAGTTAGGAACAAAAAAATATTACTGCTGGCTACTATCTTACAAGAATGAAGGCTCATAGAAAATATTAAACTGTGTCTTCCCTCACTTTACTCACTGGACCTTGAACCATAGGATATCTCATTCATCCACAAAGACAAAATGATCACAGAGAGTAAACGTATTGAATTGATCCAAAATATCAGGGCAGTAAGCATGGCAGTATTTCTCAAGGCAGTTATGAAAAAGAACTTTCAGAACTGCATTAGAAAATTAAAAGAATGATAGGATAAATGTTTTCTAAGCATGGAAGAGTATTTTGAGGGAGACTCAGCATTGTGCTTTTTGCTGTAATCATTTATGAACATTCACTGTCTTGATCACATTGTAACGGATCATGTTATGGTTTGTGTTTTGACGTCTCACAACAGCTTCATATGCTCACAGGAAAGGCTTTCAGAAGGTGATTGGATTATGGAGGCTTATAGACAATTTGCTGCTGGCAAGTGGGGTCTTGTTAGAAGACAGAGGTCACTGTGGGAATTATCTGGATGTGTCTATTTCCCTTTCCAGCTTCTCCATGATTTTGCTCTTTCCCACACCATGCCCTAAGTAGCTCACCCCAGCATGTGCTCTGCTATGCAGTCTTGCCTTGGAGCCATTAGAATATAGATTGAAACCTCTGCAAACTGTGAGCCAAAGTAAACTTTTCATCCTTTAATTTACAGGTATTGGTATCATGTCTTTCTCAACAACAAAGTACGTGACTAAGACACTTACCTAATATCTAGCTCAGAAATTTCCAATTGCAGCGCTATTGATATTTTGGATTAAGGAGTTTTGTACTATAGAGGGCTGTGTTGAGAGTCTTAGGTTGCTTAGCAGCACCCCTGTATCTGGCACCAGATTCAAGTGATGGGGCCTCACAGTATTGATGATTAAAAGAAAGGTTCAGATATTATCAAGTGTTCCCTGACAAGCATGCATGTGTGTGTGTGTGTGTGTGTGTGTGTGTGTGTGTGTGTGTGTGTGCGTAGAATAGGGACAGAATTGAGTTCTGCTGAAAACCAGTGCTCTAGATTGTGTGGCTTTCTAAACATTTATATGTCACATTTGATTCTCACAACAAAGCTATGGGGACAAGTCTTGTTATCTTCACTGAACAGGGAAAGGAGAATTGTAGAATCGAAGAGCTTTAGGCCCTGAGCTTCATAAGAATACTGTACTCTACTTACTTGTGCCTGAGGCATGATATCTGCTTTGTATATAGGTTTACTAGTGGAATTCTGAGTTAATCTACTTCATAATGAAGTTGAAATGTAAGCCTAGAAAAGTGGAAAGAAAAATGGTGATGTAACTATGCCCATAGGGCTATAATTTCCCTTCTGTTTAAGACTAGATTCATATTCCACTTCTACCAGATGCTTGGCAGAAAGGAAATACTGTATTCTAATTGTTGGTCATGTAATATGTGCCCAGAGTAGAGTAGCTTGTTTAATTGCTTTTATGGTTTGGGAGAAGTTTAAATGCACAAATGAAACAAAAACAGGGACAGTGTCTTTACCAGTTTGAATTATTATTTACAATTTTAATTGTATTTCAAGTTTTTGAATTAAAAACACAAAGTAATGCATGAGGTAAAACTCTCTTTGCTGCATACTATTCCTTTTCTTTCTTCCAGTTACTTCTATCACAAATTTGATGTGCATATAGTATACATTACTACATAAATGCACGTTTTCTTTTTCAATACATTTATATAAGTACTAATTCATAAAACTTAGTGTGGTTTATTGTTTATAGAAGAGCAATTTGTTATATATTGTACTTAATAGCTTTTTATAAATATAACAATGTGGATGTGTGATCTATTTATTTACCTATCTACCCACCCACCTACATGTTTACCTTTAGTTTTGAAGTTTCCATTTTTAAATGGAAGGATTTGTTTATAAAATGTCACTATGTGTAATACTAATAAAGAACATATATACATAAAAAATTAATATTCCACCTACCTAAAAGAGGATGAAATTTATGTTTATTAAATATCTAACACATAAGTTTTCAAAAATCTTCTGAGAAATAGAATTATTCAAAGGGAGATATAACCTTTAACTCATGTTAAATGGCTGGCACAAATGTAGCAATAAGACAAATGAAGATAATAGAGAAGAATAAATTTATAGACCTTAATTATACATGCAAGTATTATGAATAAAATACTAGAAAATGAAAGTCAGCAAAAGAAATATTTACAACAACAATACTAGTGGTAACTGCCAAATAGTCTTCATCTCAATGTATAAAGAAGATTTAATTTAATATTTAATTTAATATTTACTTGCATTTCTTCTTATGATTAGTTATATTAAAATATCCATATGGTCAATAGATTAAAGGAAATATTGAATATAATTATTTTTAACTTTATATATGAACAATTCCAATGGAAATAAACTTTTTAATCTTCTTTGATGAGTAGAGTTTACTAATGCCTATCACAGAAATCATAGTTGCAGGAGAAATTTTAAACCATTTTCATTAAATTAAGAGCAAACTATCATCACCAAATTCCAACTAAAATAATAAAAGAGAAATAAGAGGTGAGGATAGGAAGCAAATACATTATATTTCCTCATTAATTTTATAATTTTCTACATAGAGAATTCAGGGAAACTTATAGATATAATTAAAGTTTATAATAATAAACTTTAAAAAATGAAAACATTCTTATTTGCCGAAAAGAAAAACATGTCTGCAAGAAATTCAGTTTTGTTCTTTCTTCTGCTTACCTTTTTAGGTTTGTTCTTGTCATAGTGAATCAGCATGGGTTCTTGTATACTGTTCAATGGAAATATGAAAAAAAAAAGTGTCTTTATTTCTTTACCTTCCAAGGAAATGATTTTAAACCTCAACTAAGGTGTACATTTGTAGTATGATTTTGATAGTTACTCATTATCAAGTTAAGGACAGATTCAGTGGGAATATTTTTTAATTAATTATGAGTGAGTTGTAATGTTCTTTATCACCTGACATGGTCATAACACTTTCTTCTTTAAACTACCAGTTTATTTAAATTCATGTTTCTTATGTTAGAATAATCTTGCTTTATTAAATAAAATGTTCCTTGGTAATGATACAATGTTTAAAAATGCAAAAACTTCAAATTTTTGATTATTTGTGTGTGTAGCATAAGCAGATTAATAAACTATTTTTTTAAAAAATTACCTTGCCTATAGGCCAGGGATTTAGCTCAAGTGGTGCTGTGCCTATCTTGCAAGCACAAGGGCCTGAATTTGATCTCCGGAATCACCAAAAATTACCTTGCCTAATATAGGTGTCAGTGTTATGCTGGTATAATAAAATACTTGGGTCCTGTTATTGTTTTGATATAACTAGAATAACTGATCTTTTCCCCTGTCATCTGTAATTTATCTTAACTAGAATACTTTTCTGTACTTTACAGTTTATATTTTCATTTTCATTATTATAGTGTTTTAAAGTAGTATTCTTTCATGGTTAAAAATAATATTTGCATTTTAATTTATGTACTCTTTATTGTAAGATTGGTCTATTGTTTTTTATCTTATATATCTGTTGGTTGAGTTTCTCATTAATTCCCAATATTGTTTATTTTTGCCTTTTTAATCTTTACTTTTTGCTTCTACCAATTAGTTCATGTATCTTATTAATTTTTTCCAAAGACACATCTTTTTCATTTTGTTGATCCTTGTTGTTATTTCTTGGTTTCTTATTTAATTATAAGCATTTCAAAAACAACTAATTTATTAATTAATTTCTTATCTTATCATTGTTATTTCCTACTTTTTATGTTTATTCTTTTCCTTGCCGGGCTTTTGAGTTGAAGTTCATTTATTTTCAATCATAACTTTTAGTTAATATTTTATAGCTAGATGCTGCTTTTTAAACATCTTATAATTTCCATTATAATTTTTTCTTTAACTCAGGACATTTAGTAACCACTAAAAAAATTCGGTATTTTTCACTGATTTGCTCCAGGTAATTTTTATTTTAATACCATTGTTGTCAGTAGATATAGTCTTTTCTGATATTGAGTATTTCAAATTCCTAAGACATTTCTGGTTTCATCAAAAACATTTTTATGTAGTTGAAAAGATTATTTAGTTTTTGAAAACAGACATCTTTAGGTGTCTACTAAATTTTTTTTTTTTTTGAGACAGGGTCTCGCTTTGTAGTTCAGGCTGGCTCTGAGCTCACTATGTAGCCCAGGCAAGCCTCGAACTCAGCAATCCTCCTGTCTCTGCCTCCCGAGTGCTGGGATTACAGGCATGAGCCACCACACCCGGCACTGTGGTATGTGGTATTGATTGCTGGTGGGCGTGAGTCTCCACGCCCAGCATTGTATGTGGTTACTGGGGATCGAACTCAGGACCTTGCACTTACGAGGCAGGTGCGGGAACCACTGAGCTAATCCTCTGGCCCTCTACTAAATATTTTTATTTTGCTCTTTAAAACTCTCACGTTGGGAAAATTTATTATCATTTTAATGTGTCAACCCATGACAGAACTGTTTTGAAATTTCATCTATAATTATATATTAGTCACTTGTTCTGAAAATTATGTCAGTTTTAGCATGACATATTTCCTCATTGAACAGTTCTCCCCTTTATCTTATTAATTTTAAAATTTAATTTTTAAAGGTTAAATTTGTTTATAATCCATAGCTAATTAAATTTATTCACGTAAAAAGTCTGTGCTCCTCATTATGAGTCTCACCTTTGAGTATGTGTTGTAGCAGAAGTGGGTACTGAGTTTAATGGGTAGAAAACTCAGTATTCATATAACTGACATCATCTACTTAAGAACACTAGAGTCACATTTATCATTCTGTTCACTTGTTCTCCTTTCTGAGTCTCTTAATTCCTTCTCAGACTTTTGTTCCTCGCACTGTCCTGAGTCTGCTCCTATAAATGTCTGGCAATGACCTCTGTAGCTTAATCCAATAGAATGAGGTAGTCTTCATTTTCTTTGATAAATGAGCAGCATATGCCACTCTTTATCACTTCTTTCTCTTCAAGATGACTTTTACATTTCATCTTCACAATACTGTTACTTTTCCTAATATTTCTAGCAGACTTTCTCTCTTTTTCTCTTCCTGGTTTGAAAGGAGCTACCATGTTTGAAAAGGATGTATGGGAAGTTCCTGTGGTACAAGGAGCTGCCAGTAGTCTCTGAGAAAATCTTGAGGAGCTGAGTGAGTCCTGTAATCAACACCCAGCAAAGAAATAGGCACTTAGTCTTAGAAAATGCATTTTGTCGTCAACCTGAGTTGAGATCCATAATCAGATGGGTCTCTGTATGAAAGTCAATCCCTTGCCAATACCTTGATTACAACTTTGCACAATACTCAGCTAAAACACAATAGGACTTGTGATTCAAACAAGCTTGAGATGATAAATTCTTCTTGCTTTAAGGTACTAAGACTAGAGAAATTTGTCATATGCAAAAGCAATGAATAAAATATGTCAGAAGTGATGCAGTCTTTCTATGTATCATTCTGGGGGCTTCCTGGCTTCTTTTGGCCTGTATAACATATGTAATTTCAAGCATGTTGCAATGTGAGGCAGTTAGATTTTTTTTTTGAAACAGGGTCTCGCTTTGTAGTTCAGGCTGGCCCTGAGCTCACTATGTAGCCCAGGCAAGCCTCGAACTCAGCAATCCTCCTGCCTCTGCCTCCTGAGTGCTGGGATTACAGGCATGAGCCACCATGCCCGGCGCAGTTAGATTTTTAAATTCATTCCTATGCTGTTAATTTTACCGTGTGGATATACCACAATCTCTTTATCCATTCTGTTGTTAACAGATATTTTCTTTTTTACAGTGTGCTTATGACTAATAAAACTGTGATAATAACTCTATATATTTTGGGTAGAAATGAATTTTTATTTGAGAATGCATCCATAAATTATATTGCTATTATCCTACTCTTATTACTAGAATTACTGTTATTACTAGTTTTAATAATAGTGTCAAACTTTTTCAAAGCATTATGAACTCTAACCCACTAATAATTAAGATTACTAATTCTTTTAAATTTCTTGGTATTGATGGCCTTTATAATTTTAGATATTCCTCTGGGTGTGTAATATCCTTCAAAGCTTTAATTATAATTCTTGTGATAACTAATGATATTAATGGTTATTGAAATACATGAACATATAAATATATCATTTCAATATCCTTCTTGGTATAGGACTTATTCTAGTCTTTGTCTATTAGTTTATCACTCTCCTTCTTTCATTGATTTGTAGTGTTTTAAATATGTTGTAGGCAGGAGTGTATGCATTGCAAACATTTACTCTGTTTTTACCAAGATGAAAGTTAAAAGACTAAGTTTTCAGAAGAAGACATGGGAAAATAAATTAATGACCTTGAAATAGGAAAACATTTGGTAAATACAGCATAGAAAGTGCCATGTCTGAGGAAAATATTGACAAATTTGATTTATGAAGCCTCTTGAATATACTTATTTTAATATCTCCTTATGAGTTTTAAATAATCTCTCTTTTTGTTATTTTTTATCTCTGTTCATTATTTTCCATGGAGATAGATTTCCTCAGATAGCTTGAAGTTTATAATAATAACTATTATCCTACTCTTATTACTAGAATTTATTTCCTGTTAGAACTAAAGCCTTCTGGACTGTGGAAAAACCTTTTAATGACAGAGCACTATCTTGCCATTTTGGAGCTTCACTAGTTATGGATGAATTTTAGATTTAGTCCAAATCTCAGATCTGTATTCCAGTGTACGTTGGTGAATAACTTCTATACTTTGTGCAGGTTTGAATATCTAATATCTTTCAAATGATCACATCCATGGCCTCAGGAAAAGAATATGACTCTTGTTTTTGTATCTAGCTGAAGAGCGGTATTTTTCAGTCCTAATTTCATGGATAAGAAAATGCTTGACAAATTCCAGGTTTCCTGTCTCATTCCAGTTCTCATACTGTGATGGCTGTGCTTGTACTGTTCCAGCATTAGTAGAGGGCAGGAAAGTCCACATCTGTTCACCCTTCAATTAATCCCAATATCCCTGCTGTATTAATTCTGGGTTCCAAAAACAGAGCATTTAGGGCTGTGCATAATAACATCTTTGAAATATGTATTTTACTAAATGCCAGACAGACTATGAAGTTAAGGTCTTAGTCATCTCTGTATCTAATCCCCAGTGTAGTGACTTGCCCATAGTTTATTGATTGCATGAATAAATTAAGATTAAATTTTATCTGTTGCAGACTGACATGTAAAGAAGATGTGGTTGGAATCCATTTTCCCGAAGACTGTCTTTAAGAAGGTTCCATTCTCATTTATGTAAGTTATGACCATTTGACAAGAGTCTATGAGAAAGAGAATATGATAACCCTTTTGTCAATACCCAGGATGTGTCAATAGTGGAAAAACTCTGCTGTGTGGCCTGTCCAGGGAACAACAAAGCAGACAATACCCATTATCCATGTGTCATTTTCTTGTTGAGGACATAAAAACAGACCAAGGCAAAACCCAGTGCGTCTTTAAATTAGTAGCAGAGATCGATGCCCATATTTCTTAGTGTCATGTTTCATTATGTTGAACTATTTATGTCATCGTAACCCAAGGCAACTTAATGCAACCTGACATCCAGGTTATGTTGCATTAAAAAAAATAAGAAGCTATTGCATTTTGTTAATGGGTTGGAAAGCATTCTAGCACTTGTTTTCTGCTCAGTCAAAATTACCACATGTTGTGTGTGCTGGAAAATGTGGGGGCACAGTCATGTTATAAAGGTTGAAAGATCAGAGACTTTCAATGGAAGTCTGACAGATACAGTCCCTTAACTTTTCCTTTCACCTCTATATTTTATTTTTTGTAGAGGTTTCAAGATTTGTTTTGTAGTAGTAAAATTAGTCATCATGATTGAATTTAGAGATGGCCACTTAAATTGGAATGACCCTCCCAGCAGTTCTGCAAATGAAAACATCAGTCATTTTTCTTTTTACATTTTACTTAAATATTATGCCTCCCAACAAACTTTTCCTTATTACCATTTAGTTTTTTCCTGTCCTTCTGAACTATCATAGTAAATCATGTTTTCTGTTGGGGATATCTTTATATTCTAAAGTATTGTAGAATTTCTGTGCACATGTGGTGCTGGGGAATAGAACCAAGGGCCTTATGCAAGCCAGGTGAGCACTATACCACTGAGCTACATCCCCACCTGTAATTATTATACATATCCTGTTTTTCTTAAATGTTTGCATTTCTTCAAAAGATCTCTAAATATCTTAAATGTCTGCAGACTAGTTTGATTGCTGTAACTTACTGATCTTTTAATCTTCTGTGCCCATAAAAATAATTAAGGGGATATTTACAAATTTGATGTCTTGTTATACTACTGTTGTAATACAGTGCATCTAGGGTAAGAACAAGTAATCTGTGTTTAAAATAAAAGCTTGTAGGAAAGTAAATACAAACAATATCATACCTAGCACATTGTACTTTAAGCCTGTAAAACCCAAAGACAAGAGATAAAGAGGGTCATAGTAAAAGCTGCTAGGAAGAAAAAATGCATTATGTATATCAGAGCAAGTGTGGAAGATGGTTGATTTCTTATGAGAAACAGCAAAGGTCAGAGGACAATGGAATGACCCTAGTGAAAATGTAGAAAGAAAAAAGCAGTAGTACCTGCTAACCAAGAATCTGCGTGCACTAAAAATATCCTTAGAATAAGGAGAATGTAAAGACATTTGAGCACAAATGAAACAGAATTTCTTGCTGGCAAACATGCAGTATAAGAGGTATTAAGGGAAATTTATCATACTGAAGAATAATGATGTCAGATGGAAAAATTTTTCTTTAAAAAGGGATGAATAGTAAGAAATGTAATTTTCTGAATAAAAGGCACCTTTTTCTTAATTTTTCTGAAAAACTAAGCAAAAATCACGTTGTAAAGTGTAATTAAAGAATACATTTTTAAATAGTCATGTGTCAAGGAAGAAACTATAAGAGGATACAGTTTGAAAAAAATTATAACGACAGTCCTGAAAAATCTTTGTGCACTGTGGACACAAAAGTACTAACTATAAAAATGTTGGCCTTAATTGTAGAAATTAAATAAAAACTGGACTATATCAAATGAGAATATTGAAAAACTGGAACTTTAATGGATCACTGATGGCAGTATAAAATAGTACAACCACTTAAGAAAAAAAACAAGTCGTTACAAGAAAGATAAATTTTTGTTTATAATCATAATCATGTTTATCATGATTTATTCACAGCAATAAAAACCTGTGAAGCACCCAATACCTATTAATAAGACCAAAGATAAATTGTGATATATATTTGCCTAATGAAATATTATTCAACTGTTAAAACGAACACACTGGTGATGCTTTTTATAGGAGAGAATCTCAGAGATGGTAGTTTGTGAGAAGTTAGTCACCAAAAGGTACATGTTTGATGCCCGTGTTAGCCACTTTTGTGTCACTGAGACAAATACCCGACACCCACAGCTTAAAGAAAAATTTCTTTGGGCTGGCTGGCTCCAAGGCAGGGATGGTGTGAGAATTGCACATAGCAGAGGAAAGCTGTTCAGTCCATGGCAACCAGGAAGCAGAGAGAAAGAGAAAGAAGCAGCCAAGGATAAGAGTATGTCCTTTCAGGTCACCTACAGAGGACTCACCTCCAACCAAGCCTCAACTCCTACTAAGAAGTCCACTGTATTGTGTCCATGACCCACCTGCTTTCCAGATGTGAGACATGTGGGGGACATTTTGTTTCTCAACCAAAAGACTCCACTTATACGGAGTTCTAGGAAAGGGAAACTTGAACCTGTACTATTGGAAAATACTTTGGGTTTACCAAAACAGTAGAGATTGATTGGAAAGAGTGATACAAAACTTTCTGGTGGAACAGAAATGTTCCTGCATTTATAATAAAAGCTTGCAGGAAAGTAAATACAAATAATATCCTACCTAGCACATCAGACTTTAAGCCTATAGAACCCAGAGTATCTTGATTGGGATAAAGGGTACATAGGTGCAAAATTTATTGTACTAAATACTTTAAAATTATGCGTTTTATTGCATAAAATCTGTACTACGAAGTTTGTGGGCATTAATTTGAGAAGCATTTGGATGTGAATATTTCTGAGTTCATTTGCAGATACTCCGAGTTGGAAGGTCTGGTGAGAATTGCAGACCTCCATTTTTGGTTGACCCTAATTCAGTTATGGACTAATCTTATGCCTCAAAGGACTAACCTGACAGTATTTTATGCCCAGAGATATGAATTATATCTTTCAAAAATTCATGTACTAATCATTAATTAGTTAAATTAATCAGTGAATTCATTGCCTCTGAATTCTCTTTATAAGGAATATATGTACAAACCTCTTAAAAATTTGTTTATGTTAAGCTTTATGAACTTCCTTCAAGCTAGGAAAATATATATCTAACTCTACATTGTTTCTCATTGATGACAGAGTAATTCTAGTGTTTGCTTTTGCTAATATAACCCCTCCCTCCAGAAAAGCCTCCCCTTGGTGGCCCGTTGGCCTTGCTTCCTTTGAAAACCTAATGACCCAAAGAAGCCCTTTCTAATCAGGCCTGTAGCTAGTATCTAACCAATAATAATTTTGCCTTCTCTAAATCCTGTAGTTCATATTGACTAAACTATTCTGTCTGGCACCTACCCACATACCACACTTCATGGCTGTCTCTTTCCCATGTGGCTCTTTTCTCTTCAATAATATTGCAAACACTTATTGAAAACATTTCTGCTACTCAGTCTCATAGCTAGACTTCCTTTCTTACTATACTAGTAAAATTAGAATGCTCAATAATGTGTTTTAAAATTAAGAACATGGGTTTAGGGAGTAGATGTAGTTTGAATTCCGATTCTGCTACCCACAAACTGTAATATTGAAAAGTTATTTGTCTTCATTCAAGAAATAGAACTAGTAATTATTTGTTTATGATGTTATTGCATGGATTAAGGTGGGTAAAGTACATAGAACATGTAGCACATTATTTGTTGCCTCTATGTATTTAACAAATTGCTCTTGGCCAGGAAGTGATAGTAATATATCTTATTTGGTAATTCTGACATTATCATTTATATTTTTAAAGATGATACTACTTGAGACTGAATGAGAACTTAGAAATATCCAGTTCAATATAATTCTATTTCCTATAATTAGAAAACAGGCCAGAGAGGAAGCAGCTTGTCATTGATTATTAAAAGAACAGTTTTCCAGCTTCAAAGCTTATGTTCTGAATTACATACATTATGTTGCAATTTAATGCCATTTTGACTATATATAGAGATTTTTTTTCCCAGATAAAAAAAACCCTACTCTCCATTAAGCAGGAAAAGTGAATCTTTCAATGTTCTAGTTTCTTTTTAAAGAGTTTGAACACTTTTCTTTAAAATATAGACCCTAATGGCCTTCCAGTTAAGCTTTCACTGCTTGTATGTTACAGAACCCATATGATTTCATATGTCTACCCATGTTCAAGCCAACTTCATTCAAGGAGTAAAACAATTGACTTGATTATTAACTGTTCACCCCTGGGCTCTGATCTCAGCTCTTAAGGTTAAATAGTTCTGACCTATTTAGGTCATGCACTCTCGGTTAGTTAATTTATGACAAGGGATTTAAATGTCTCACCCAGAAAACCATAGCTCTGATGTAGAAACCACCAGGGCAACCAATAAACTGTTTCTCCTCTGTCATCAAGAATGCCACGAAATGCCAGGCTGAGAGGAGGTCAGTGAGGATTTGAAGATAGTAAGAAGAAATCAGATGGACCCAATCTGAACTTGAAAAATACAAGTTTTAAACATTAGGCTTTACAGGTGTACTTCAGACCCATGGAAGTGGAACTCTGTGACGTTTGTTGCAGTATTTGCATTTTCTTTGCTGAAATGTTCACCCTGTTCTCCTCCAAGGAGCGCAGAGTTGATTTTTCAGGTCCCCAAGCTCTGGATTGTGCTGCAGCCAACTCTCCACCCCCACGTCTTTATCCTTTGCCTAGTGGCTCGCTGAGTGTCTGTGGCTAAGTGCCCTAAGAGCTGCTGATTATTGTGATTTCCTTTAACTAGCTTGACACATTCTTTGCTTTTCAATTTTTGATGTCAGTCCTAATGTGTTGGGCCAAACAGGTTAGAACTTGTTAAGATTCTCCAAATAGCTTCTTTGTGTTGGGAAAAATCACACCAGTGACAGGCCCTTTGCTCTCAGATCTCCCTGGAGCTTTTATGCACGTGCTGTGCCCCCTACTGTCCCCATCACTCTGTCTTATGGAGAACTGATGTTTGGAGCCAGAACCCATACACCAAAACCACTCATTATTTTTTAAAACTTCATTTCTCTATTTATTTTCCCTTATTCCAATCCAAACGCTGAACATAATAACGTTGCCAAAACTCTCCCTTTATTGGAGTGAAAACCATTCATTTGCCATCTCAATTTAAGATTCCTGACTCCAAATAGAAGGATATTCTCTGTGGACGTAATGGGACATTTAGCAATTCATTCATTTTCTTCACATGCTGCTTATTTAGGCGCTCAGCGGTTGGTGGCTTTGATGTGGAGTGGTGAAATTATAAAGACATTACATATCATAAAAATATAAATGAAAGAAAACACAGACCCTCTTTTATATCAGGCTAAATTGACTGCTGTCATATTAAGGGTATTTTGTTTTATAAATTATATCCGTTTCAAGGTATTCCCTTGTGTGAATCACTATTTCGTCTTTTTATTTCTTTGCGTTTTTAACAAAGCAAGTTTCCTTTCCCAAAACATTGGAGTAAAGAATTCTCAGGCTCAATTATTGAAACTAATGTGTCTGGTACCAAATTTGACCTAGAATTTGCAATACTGAGCTAGCAAGGCATTCAAGTCATGCAGGATTTGCCGAATCATGTCTTGGACATAACAAAGCGATTTTGGAATCAGATCAGATTCATGAATTTTATCCTTCAACATTTATTTCCTTGAAACATTTCCACAGGCATAACTGCCTTTTCATATTTGCTCTGTGAAGCTAAGGTTATTGTACTGAAGACACTACTAACCCTCTAATGACCAATTCTGTGTCTACTCACCATAAGTGTGCTTGATTCTGTTCCTATGGCTGCTCCCTGCTTGGTGGACTTGACTGGCAGGGGAAGATATTGGTTTCAAGATGAAAGTTAGAGCCAAGAAACCTGCCTGTCTCAGGTTGTGAGATGGGCTGGTCTCTCTTGTGAGTAGGTGTCACAAGCTTATTGTTAGAACAACATGAGACCCAATAGCCCCAGGAAGAGCCATGCTGAAGGAGGATAGGCAGAGAAAAGAGAGATCATGAAAGAGTAAATGAAAATCAAGGTAAAGATTCATTCTGGAGGGGACAGATCAGTAGATGCTCTTGTAAAAAGAAGAAGAAGACAAAGGTCAGTGGAAGAGATGGTGTGGTTTGTTGCAATGCCTCGAGTTAAAAAATTATTTTTTCTATATGATAGAAGTTCCCCTTCCTTATGATTGACTTTTTTTTTTTTGTCTACAGCTGGCTGTTTTTATGAGCCAATGATAGATAGTTGGGAAGCAATACTTGCTAGGATCATGTGACTTGGCCTAAGACAATTTTGTTCCATCTCAAGAATGGTTTGTTCTTACTATTATTGCATTATTCAGGAAAACGTGTGGACTTCTCTTCTTTCTCCCTCCCTTCCCATTTCAGTAGATCACTGCATTGTTCCATTCTCACATGAGCATCTCCTTGCCTCCTTAGTGACTTGAGCTGACATTTACTTGGTGTTTATTTTTAGCACACACGTTGGGATTTAGGGCTGGATTGTCATGAGGGAGTTTCTGCTAATTAGTGACAGATTCCCAGCCAGCACCCCAGCTCCCAGCCTTCAGCCTGAGCTCTCTCTTCTGTGTCATGCTGTCTTCAGCTCAGAGTAAAGACCGTGATGGCATAGCCACCTCTGCCCTACTCAAGTTGCTCCTTCCTGCCTTGTTAGAGCTTATCTAGTAACTGTAGCAATGATCTGCAAATTATAGTGTAATAAATTCTTAATCCAGTTTTATTTTAACATCTTCATTAATTATGTGGAAGAGGGAGACAACTACTCACTAATTAAATTTTCAGATGTTGCTAAATTGGGAGGAGTTGCAAACCCAACCTTGAGCCAAAATGCAACATATAAAAAAAAATGTGGAATTTATGAGGAAAACAGGTAGGAGAAGATGAGGTTAGGACTGGGAACAAAGACACTGGGACTCTCAAGAAAGGAAGAATCAAAGGCAGACGATCAGAAGGGGTGAAAGCGGCCTGCTTCACTAAGCCAGCCATGGGCTCTGATGGAGTGATGACAGGAGGGTCTGAGAGGGTGAGATGACACAGTTGCACTTTCTTCTTGTGCCTTTACCTCATGGCTTCATCCTAATGACCTTTCAAAGCAATTAGAGCAAGAGCTACCTGACTTGGTTGATGGAATTAATGTATATCCTAATGATTTACCCCCAAATAAAAAGCAATATGGGAGAGAAAAGAATTCGTTATTTTTCTAGTGCAATGATAATTGTTATTAATCTTCATTAAGCTAAATTTAATTGAAACTGATTATAGGGAACATGGCATACATGGGCAAAGATGATAGAAAAGAAACACAGTCACAGGGATTAACATGGGTTTCTTCTCTTAAGGGTGTTTGCTCCGCTCTTTTGAAACTGCTTTAGGTTGTCTGAATGCTGAGGTGCTTGACTGAACTGTGGTCCAGGGATGATACAGCCTTGGTGGCTTTGTTAACCTTCTTTGGGCAAGCGAGATAGAGAACTCAGTTAGGATGATGGCTGCTGAAGTCACAGTACTGTATCTGAACACCATAAACATTGATACTATTAAGTGGAAGACATATTTCTTTTAGAACTATGGGTCATAATGTTTTCCAGTCGACCTTTAGTCAGTTCTTCATGGTAGGCATAGAATCTCAGCACTGCAAGCCATATAATTATTTATGTCTGGTTATGGCTGCTAAATATCACTACAAAACTACTCCAATTTTGCTTTGCTCCTTTTCAACTGTATCCCATTGGTTACCATGGATGCTAAACAAAAATGAGCACAGATAGATGAGTGTACAGTACACACCATTCTTCAAGCTGGATAAAATCTCAAAGTAGTACTTGTCCTGCTAAAAGGTAGGAGGCAATTTCATTACATATGAAAACAGTAGCATCATTATGACTTTCTTTTCCTATAGCAGAAAGTTTTCTATGTGGTTCCTTAGAAGCCATGAATCCTGGAGCCCATAGAACATGGCTTCTCTTTCCTTGAATCTTACACAACACCTAGTAAGAGGTGAATGTAAAGCAGACACCCAGCAAGCTGCAGATGATATTTGAGAGCAATACTTCTTCTCCTCCTGTGCCTCCTTTTCTCCATTTACAAAAACATAGGAATACATCTGTGGTCCTTTACAACTATAATAAATGAAAAGTTGTGGGTTAATAGGACATACTTTTTGGTCTAGTAAAAATCAGGTAGCTATTCCACGAAGAAGTACAAATGACTCTGCTAAGAAAGTGTTCACTGGCTTTTGTCACCTCCTTGATGTTACCTGGTGAATCAGGGTGGATAAAAAAAATGAAAATAGCCAAACAATCATTTTGGATTTTATGGAAAGAGGCTAATTGGTTTTTCACCTTATTTTCCCTGTCACTCCTTCAGGGATTAGGTTAAGCATCTGTCTATGTTTCACCAGGGAGTCACTGGGATTATGTTTTGCCTTTCTGTCTATCACGCTGACAGCACGGCAATGTGGACTCGATTTTGATAAGCCCTTCCACTCATCATGCAGCTCCTTTTAGTCAAACCAGGTATATAATTTATGGTGCCCAGAGCAGTTGTTAGTGTAAAAGAATTAACTAGGAGGGAGGCATGTGTTCCAAGACAGTCCCGGAATCATTAAGTGGCTATTCCTGCCTGTGTTATGAGCATTTTTAAAAATAGTTTTCCCTCTAAAGTTTCTAAGCAAGGGATAGATACGTTTGTCATTCAGGTATTGTGTCTTTTCTTGCTTTTCAAAGAAAAAACTTAGATTCAATGTCTGGGATTGGTGGAAGCAGCTCTGGAGGGGACCAGTGTCTGGTGAGACCCAGGGAAGCCAGGCTGAGGAGATGTTTGTGGTTTGAATGGGGACAAACATGAGAGTGTGGAGTAGGTTTCAGGCTGCAGATACAGCAAGGCACAGCAAGCCCAGCCTGGAAAGGACTTCTCTGGAAGGTGTGAGCTAAGAAGGGATGAGGAGCCTGAGTCAACTGAGTGGCAGCAAGAAATGCAACTGTGAAATTTTCTGTTTCCAGTGACATTCAGTTTCTGTGGTTCTGCAGGGTAGAATAACATACCCTAACTGACCCAGATATTAGGCCTTGAATCATGTCTCTAAAGCCATGATCCCCAATATCCCATAATGTGACCTAGTTTGAGGATAGACTTTAAAGAAGTGACTGTGTTAAAAATCAAGACTTTGAGGTGGGCATTCAACCCATAAGATTGGTGACCTTATATAAAAGGAAAATTTCAAGACCCGAAGAAAGCCATGTGAGCTAAAGGCAGAGATCACGGTGATCTGTCTATATATCTCAGTGAATGGAAGATTGTCAACAAACCACTAGCTGTTAAGAAAAGTGGCATGGAGCAGATTTTCCTTCACAGGTCTCAAGAGGAATCACCCTGCCAGCAACGTGGTCTGAAGGTACCTGGCTTCCAGATTGTGAGAGAGTACATTTCTGTTCTCCCTACTGCCCGGTCTGTATTGTCTTGTTACACAGACCCAGGAGAGTGTTACGAGGTTCTGCACTGTAGGGACATCTGCCCCTGCTCTCACTAAGTCACGTTGTCCCCACAGCAACATTCCCAAAGAGAATGAAATCTTTCACTTCCACAGAAATCCCTAGAGTCTACCTAGGAGACTGAGCAGGATTCAGACATTTTCTTTAACGAGGGTTCAGGAGAGGTTAAGTGATTTTGCCCACATCCTACAGTAAATGAATGGTTGTGGCATGGAGAGGATCCAGACCTTCTCTTTGAGGTACTCTGTTCTAAAAGCATGTTGTTCAGTGACTAGGTCTGGATACACAGTAGGCTGTCAGTGAGTTTTCTTCCTGTGACTCTCAAGTCTTGCAGCCTCTTAGCTTAAAAGTAGTCAGTCGCCTTCTGCCTGAAGACCTCTTACTCATCTGCTTTCCAAGCTCTTTCATCTCAAAGCAAGTATAATTTCTCTGACAACAAATCATTTGTTTAACTTTCTTGGGGATAAAATGTCCTTATAAGCTAATGTTTCAGATTTCTGATACCATTAAAGTTCCTATACCAATATTCATATTTTTAACAAATTCACATGGAATTATATTTAAAATGTATCATACCACTTTCAGCACGGTATTGCTATTTGCTTAAGTAGCATTTAAGCTACCATGATGGCTTAAGATCATTATTATTAATAGCAGCACACTCTGCTATAACAGTTTCTCACTGTTTTTCCTGCCTCAAGGAGGATCTAAATGCTCAACTCTAAGATTTGAGTTGGGAGTGAGGAAAACAGTTTTAGGTATCTATTGTGGTGAATTAACTTACAAAGCCTAATTTATGATTTCCTTCCGGTCATGTAGGTTAGGAATTCAAGTAGAGTTCAGCCGGCCAGATCTTTAATATCATGTGATGTCAGCAGAGATCATTCACAGAGCTGCATTTCACTGAGAACTTGGCTGTGGTTGGGATGGTCATTGATGGGTTATCACTCTTCAGAGCCTCTTTTCCCTTTATTTCTCCTTATGGCCTCATGGCCAGGCTCCAAGAGGGAGGAAGCAAATATGGCTGTCCGCTGAATTCCTTTGAAGTAGCATGCTTTACAGGAAATGGAGAAATTTCGGTAGCCCCATTTGGAAATTGCCAATGTGGGAGTAAATAGCATTACATGCTGTAATAACCAGAAATTCATGCTAGAAAATCATCTCCATTAGTCCCAGCTCTCCTCAATGTAGTGACTGAAGTTAGTAACTTCAAAGAAAGAAAACAGTGGTTATGGAACACTAGGTTTTGCTCCCTGTAATACTAATTCTGATAGAGATATCTGTGGCCTAATATTCAAGCTTTAGTTCAGCTAGGAACTTTTGCATTTTTCTTTTCCTAAATCAAAATCTTCACAGAGGAAGGAAGCTGAAGTAACCATGTCTGGAACTAGAAAACAGAAACAAAACAAAACAAAACAAAACAAAACAAATTCCTAAATATCCCTTATTAGAAGACTAGAAAAGGATGACAGGGGTTTGGGGAGGGCTCAAAATCTCCTTCTTAACACTGCTGTTTCTATTTTATGTCACTTTTCAAGGAGTCATCAATTGTTGCTTTTTGTGCCGTGGGCATATCTGTTTTGGGTGCATTTGGATGGATTATGAAAGTGTGATCTTGGGGCCTATGTTTAGCTCATGCCCTCTTTCCTCTCTGGTGCTGTTCTCCTGTTGTACCTCCCAGATTCCATGAATTAAGCAATTTTATGATGCCACACCCTGTACCATGATTGTTACTGCCTGCTTTGAGGTAGCTGAACACAGACTGAATTCCTGAATTTTCTGTGTTAAATTGTGGGTGTTGGGTAATTTATTGCAGCTGTGGGAAAAATAACTAATATTGAAATCTTGCAGTTCTTCTAAGAAGGCCCTTTTGTTCCAGGTGAACAGCTGAGGTCGGCACTAGGGGTGCCAGTTCCTTCTTGATAATAGCAAAATCAGCTCCCATTTTCCTCTGATGGCCATTGCTGCTAAAGTTATTGTCACGCTGATCCATAGAAGTAGTCATCTTTTTTTTCCCTCCCTCCTCTTTCTCCTTTTCCTCTTCCTTAGCATCTTCTGATTCAGAAGACCAGATGGGTCCTGGAGGGACATATCCAATTTTTAGGCCTAAGTTCTGATTCTAGTTGAATGCCAAGACTCAGTTTCTTGGTGACAATGTTTAACACACAGAAGGTTGTGGTGTTGATGAGGCAAAACTCGGAAGAGAGAAAGGAGTACCAGGAGTAGAGAGAAGCTTTGGATCTTTTGTATATTCATGTTAGCCAAGACGCATGACATGACAAGACAGACAGAAGCTATCTGAAATTATCAATGAAGAAACTGAGGATAGGAGGGAAGCTGTTTACCAGCATGGGTTGCATAACTTTCACAATCGTATTGAAGATAGGCATTTATGCTGTTAGCTGTTAGAATGTTTTCTCGTGGACTATTTTCTTTGATCTTCTTCAGCACTATCTATATCACATTCAAGTTTATCACTTTGGGTAATGAAGATAGTATTTACATTCCCATTTTATTAATTGAGATAGTTTATTTGAGAGTCATTTTTAGATAAAATTCTAAAGTTGACCTAACCCTTTTTTCATATGCTATCATGGATTTTAATCACCATTAGATGTATAACTTTTCAACCAGGAGCATGTATCTTCCAAGTGTCCATAAAGATCCAGTAAATATGAAATATGGGCCCATTATCAGCCAAATTAAAATTATATTTCTAAGTTGAAAAAGAGCCAAGAATATGGATGATTTTTCATATATATATATATATATATATATATATATATATATATATATATATGGTAGTGGTTCAGACACCGAAGTGTCAAAACTTTTTTACCTTTATGTTAAGTGACCATAAAATAATAGAATGAGCCAAGTGATCATTTTTCTTTAAGTATTAACTTTGTCTGGACTACTTTCTTTTCTCTATTTGTCTAATTTTCAGATTCTTGCAAAATCCAGGTTAGTTTTTCACTTGTCTCCAATGTGCCGCTATTTCCTAAGAAAATGTAACTCCTCAATTATGTCTAATTGTGTGGTTTCTTATTTTCATCCAATATAGAAGACATATCTTATTTTCATTGCCTTGTAACATTTTTATATTGAGACTAAAGAAATGTTTTATTTCCTTGCTTTGCTCACAGAACCTAGTACAATGCTGAATACATGGGCTTTGGTCTATAAATATTTAAAGCAGTTCATGAAAGAACAAATACAAATTGGAGTTTGTTCTGGTATACGGAAATTAGTCCTTTAATGATTGTGGAACATATGTCCCCAAATTGTGCTAAACTTATAAGTTAATCAATACAAATTACAGGAGTTCACACTTAAACAATTCAAATTAACAGGGTTGAGAATGTAGGTGAGCCTATTTACAGTGACACAAGGAAATAAAATGGATCTACATTCAGATTACATTCTAATTAATCAAGTCCTATGTATTGTTCAATGTCATGTTAGGAGAAGCAGAAACTATGGTAAGTATTTTAAACAGAGAGAAGCAACATTGAAATGTTAGCTTGCAAGCTCTCTACCATCACAGTGTGGAGGAGCGTACAATGCAGGTTAAATGCTGAGTTAGTAACAAGTCTACCCTTGACCCTTTAGCTCCCATAGACTACTTTTCTGGCCATAGTAAACTTTTCGTATAATAATGTCAAAAGCCTCCTGACTCCACCTACACGCTGCACCTAACACTGGAATTAACAAAGATTTGCTTATCTTTTCCTACAAAGTGCAGGCACAAAATCATCTAGGTCACTGTGTTTGTGCTTTGGCGCCATTAAGGTGGTTTAGTACAATTCTGTCGGGGCCTTCTGTAATCTGAAGACTAAATCATAATTTTACTTGTTGCCATTGCTTCTTATACTCAAATGCAAGGCAAAAAAAAAGTAAGATACTAAACATAAATATGGGTATGCAGATAGAAAAGGAAATATATATATATGTATATAAAACTAATGTTCGCAATTTCAAAAGTTATCTCATGTCTATATTTGATATGTATAATCTCATTTCATTCCCATCCTCTGTGTGTTTCTTTGTCCTCAGAGAGAATCTCAGTTTGTCAGTGAACAACTGACATTTTGTTTCCAGTCAGCCTGAGATGTTAGGCCTTATTTCAGTGTTTTGCTCAGGTTCTTGCTCACTACTAGGTTTAAATATAGTAAAAGATGTTTCTGAGCATCTCTCGAGGCCTGGCAATAAGTTGGCTGGAGTAGAAAGCCTAGAGTCTCAAACCACCCAGCCCAGCCCAACTTTGCAGAGGGCAAATCAACTCTGTTCTCAGGTCCCTCTCCCTCTACTTTCTTTTGCCACCCCTAAATGTGATAGGTTACTTTTCTTCCCTAATTAAACATTTTGAGCAGCGAGTCATTTGTAATGATTTATGGCAGCTGTGCTTTTGCCAATCTTACGCAGTATTTTTCTTATTACTTAATTGTTTTAGCAGTGCTTCAGCCATTAGTTTCTGAGTGCTGAAAACAGGAAACAGAAGTCTTCTATTATAGACGCCTGCCTAATTAGCTCAGAGGCTGTCTAATGGGGGCTATTAAAAATGCAAATGAGGTGTGATCAAACAGTGAGAAGTTTGGTCTTGACAGAAGATACTAATGCATTTCCCCCCCTACAAAATCTACCACAATCCTAAATGTAGATTCCTTACTCCCTTCTTCACCATATACAATGGCTTTTTTTCTGTGACTAAATTCTTCCTTTGTTACCTGGTTTGGATTGCAGTTTATTACTAAACTTTGTATTACATCATGTACGCAAATTAAAGGAATTGTGAGCCAGTTCTTGGAGATATTATATCAGTGAGACTTAGTGTGCCACAAACTACTAACATTTCAATCAAATTCTCCAGGAGTACTGCTTTAGAACCCCAGTTTGAGAACCACTGAGCCATACAGTGTGCTGTGACTTCTTGTATTTACTTTGAGTTCAAAGGTTTTTTTTTTTAATTCCTTTCATGCATTGATTTTCTTGGCCTTTTCCTTTTTATTCAAACTGGGGAACCAACCCCACACTCTGTGCATGTTAAGTAAGCACTCTACTACTGAGTTAAGCCTTCAGCTCTACTTTTAGCTTTTTCTTCTAATCAACAATATAGTGTAGCTCAGGGAAGCCAGCTTCTCCCACAACCTAAATCAGTGTTGCCTGCCTGAGCTTTACGATTACATTGGTGTCATAAACCCAGCAAAAACTACATTTTTGTGCAGTTTGAAGCTTATATGACTAGAGGGTCCTCTTTGAAGAAGGAGAATTTAAAATTTAGTAAGGCCTGGAACTTTGATAGTTAATCTGGCCCGTACCATATTTTGTTGATTCTTCATGGATATCTGTTGCTAGATAGTTCTTATGGACTAGGGTTGAACATGGTTTGTCTCCAGGGTTTCACATTCTGTGCAATAGCTCTCACATGACGGATGCTTGTTGACTTAATCTGTTTACACCACTTTACTAGTAAAATCACCATGCTGGCTTTTCTCCTACCCAGAGGCATTTTCTCCCTTACATTGAGATACAGCTTCTAACTTTCCCACATTACTCCATATCCCTGGCCACGTTCCCTGCCGCTGTTCCTGCCATGGCTCTACATGCATTCCTGACAGCGCGCATCCATCCTGCTGTCCTGCTGCCTGCTGCTTCCCTGCCCTGTGGAAGGCTGGGCAGATAGCGTAACTTGAATACCCTCCTCCACTGCACAACTTCCTTTTATCTGCCTCTATCACTTCACTATCTACCACTGCCAATTTGTGATGAGTAGGAAGGAAGAGAAGATTGAAGGGAGGAAAGAAGGAAGGGAGGGAGGAAGGAGAGAAGGAAAATAGTCAATTTGTTCTTGCTAGTCATGTCTGGAAGGGTGCCCTGCTGTGCACAAAGAAATGAATATAGAAGGACAGAATTCTTGTGGGCAGGATTCCTCTGTCACTTGCTGTGTTCAGATGAGAATCCCAGGTAACTACTCCTAGCTCCTTCCTACTCCCAAAAGGACCTTGGAGTTCTGTGTTTCTTTCTTCTTGTTCTCTGCCTCCCCACAGCTAAGGGTTTACTGAATTTATTCTCACGAAAGAAAATGGATTTGCATTTGTTCTTGGTCCTATGACCCCTGCCAAGGCTGAGCTTCCACCACATCCAGTTGGTCAGATAAAGACAGATGGGTCGGATGAGGAAGGAGAGGCCATGGCAATGCCTTACTGATTAAGATACAGTGGCTGCGAGTGAGCTTCAGAGCCTGCAAGAAGATACCAGCAGCAGAATCTGCCATACACGGTACCTCAGATGAGAGTGTTCTCCGGTTCAACAAGCAGCAGCCAAGTGCTGTCTTCCTGCCTCCCCACCAGGGCATCGATGACAGGGTGGCATTCTACTAACTGTAGTTCTCCCTGCAGCTGTGCTGGCCCTGGCCAGGGATTTGAGTATTTTCTCTCAACTGTCATGCGCCCTGCCTTGTGACCACTGTTCTTCGTGTCTGCATACCTCTGGTGACATTTTCTTTTGGAAACAGTGTCACATTTTGTAGTTCAGGATTTGCTTGAACTCACTGTGTAGTTAGGCTTCCTCAAACTGAGGCTGATCCTCCTGCCTCAGCCTTCCCAGTGTTAGGATCGCAGGCGTGCGCCATCATGCCCCACCTCTGGTGACTTTGTGACAGGGATATAAAATAAGACAGAGGCCATGAAGGCCAGAGCTGTTAGGTCATCAAGGGTCTCTAACAGAACTCTCAGGCTGAGCTAAAGGTCCACACCTTGCCAAGAAGAAATCTTGGTGTTTCTTCTCTGCTCCAGTTTCAGAGTTAGGGATCCTGGTGGGAAGAGGCTCTGCCTCCTTCATGCGCTGCTTCTTTCAGAATCCTGCCTCCCTGTAAAACAGGGAGTTGGCCTGGTGGTGTTTCCTTCTGTCCTCCCAGCAGTGATACGTCACAGGGACCTGCCCTGTGCTTTCACAGTGCAAGCAGAGAGCTCCAAGTGCTCTGTATCTTAACTGTTCTGGAGAACCAGCTGTGGAGCCTGTTTCAGGGGAACATATTACAGATTTTGAAAGTGCATCTGCTGCCCCTAAGTCAGTACACGGTGCTTAATAAAGGACCACAGGTGCCCACTGGTGTTCTCTCTCTGCAAAGTGGCCCCTCATGCCTTGCCACCAGTTGTATCTTCTCTTCAGTCCCAAAACTCTGACACAAGGTAATCATTTAATTAGAGAATTAACACATCTTTACTGAGCAAGATGTGTCCTTGTTACTACGGGTCCCATTTGACCCTGCTATACCCCTGCTAGGAATATACCCAAAAGAACTTAAAAACTCACATTGGAAAGACAGATGTACACCCTTGTTCATAGCAGCTCAGTTCGTGATAGCTCAATCTTGGAAACAACCCAAATGTCCATCAACTGGAGAGTGGATAAAGATGTGTTTTCTTTACAAAATGGAGTATTACTCTGCCATAAAGAATGACAAGATCGATCCATTTAGGTGCAAATGGAGACATCTGGAGGATATCCTAATAAGTGAAATCAATAGATCACAGATAGACAATTCCTGGATCTTCTCTTTGGCATGAACACCTGTAGATGCAAATGAGTTCTAGAAAGTAGGACAGCTTTTAGAGTGGAATATTTCTATAGGAAACTTGGTGTGGGAATGTGATGAGGGGAAGGAATAAATATGATACAGAAAGAAAATAAAAGAGCATGTATAAAGAGGGGAGGAGGGGGGAGTGGGTAGGGATATGGGTAAAAATGAGAATTAACTTGTGGCATATACTGGTACAAATTTCCCAATGTTATATGTGATTTTGAGATG